>RJWJ010002779.1:0-94913 GCA_004363605.1 Indri indri | reverse complement strand
ACCTCAAACTCCTGGGCTCAAGCAATCCTTCTGCCTCAGCCTCCCAAGTAGCTGGGACTACAGGCATGTGCCACCATGCCCGGCTAATTTTTTCTATATATTTTTAGTTGTCCGATTAATTTCTTTCTATTTTTAGTAGAGACGGGGTCTCGCTCTTGCTCAGGCTGGTCTCGAACTCCTGAGCTCAAACAATCCGCCCGCCTTGGCCTCCCAGAGTGCTAGGATTACAGGTGTGAGCCACCGCGCCTGGCCTGTTTAAAGAAATTTTTAAATAATTTCTCTTCTAATTTCTTCATTGACCCCCTGGCTGTTCGGGAGTACGCTGTTTAATGTCCATGTGTTTGTGCATTTTGCAAGGTTCCTCTTGTTACTGATTTCTGGTTTCATTCCACTGTGGTCAGAAAAGATACTTCATACGACTTCCGTTTTTTTGATTTGTCCACACTTGTTCTGTGGCCTAGGCTATGGTCTGTCCTAGTGACCGTTCCATATGCCGATGAGAAGGTGTGTCCTGCAGGAGCTGGTTGTAACGGCCTGTGAGTGTCAGCTGGGCCTGTTAGGTCCAGGGCGCAGTTCAATGCCACTGCTCGGTCAGCTCTGTCTGGACGGCCCATCCGTTACTGACAGTGGGTGTGCAAGTCCCCTGCTCTTACTGTATTGCGGTCAGTCTCTTTAGATCTATTAATGTTTGCTTTATGTACTTGGGTGCTGTTGGGTGTATAGACATTTATAATTGTTGTATCTTCTTGCTAAGTTGACCCTTTTCTCATTACATAGTGACCTTCTGTGTCTGGTTTTATGGTCTTTGATACACAGTGTATCTTAACTAAGTATCTACTCCTGCTCTTTTTTGGTTTCCACTTGCGAGGAATATCTTTTTCCACTTTCCACCCCTTCACTGTCCATCTACGTGAGTCTTTATAGGTAAAGTGGGTTCCTTGGAGGCAACATATAGCTCGGTCTTGTTTCTTCATCCGTCTGCCGCTCTGTGTCTTTCTGTTGGAGAATTGAGTGCATTTACACTGTGCTATTATTGATAAGGAAGGACTCATTACTGCCGTTCTGTTGCTTGTTTTCTGGTTACTTTGAGACTCTTCTCTTCCTTTCTTCCTGTCTTCCTTTGTGGTTAAGTGATTTTCTCAGGTAGTATGTTTTAATTTGTTGCTTTTTATTTTTAATGAATCTATTATGGGTTTTTGCGCTGTGGTTACCACGAACATGTTTTTGCTTACAAAAAACATTGCATAGATAAACAAGTTATTTTAAAGAGATGATAGCTTATTTTAGATCACAAATAAAAGAACAGAAATAAACAAAAGCAAAAACCCCACAAAAATTCTGTTTTTTAAGCCCGTCCCCTCCACATTTTGATTCTTGCTTGTCTCAACTTACATGTTTTTATATCACCTGTGTCCTAGCAGGTGGCTGTGTTTATTTATTTATTTATTTTTGATAGGTTGTCTTTGACTAGAGTTGTAGGTGGATTGTGTTTTCTAGGTTTGTCTGCGTAGTTTTATAGGGGGTTTTAGGCCTTGAAAAGGTTTCTTTTTGCACATCAGCGTTTTTTACTTTGAGACTGAAGAACTCCCGTTGGCACTTCTAGCACACGCCTGGTGGCGGCGAGTTCTCTCAGCTTTTGTCTGTCTGGGAAGGACTTTCCGTTCCCTCACGGTTGCGGGATAATTCTGCGGGTGCAGCATCCTCGGACGGCAGCTTTTTCTCTGAGCGCCGTGACGACGTCCCACTCCCTCCTGGCCTGAGTGTTTGTACCGAGAGCTGTTGCCAGGCGAATCGGAGCTCCTTTCCATGTCGTCCGCCTCTTCTCCTACTGCTTTTAGAACCCCTCTGCTCTGGACCTTGGAGAGTGTCACATTAGATGCCCTGGGTGTCTTACCTGGCTGAATCTGGTGTTCTCAGGCCTTCGTGTACTGGATGTTTACGTCTTTCTCAAGTTGGAGAGTTTTCTGTCATCACTTCCGTGAATAAGCTTCCACCGCTCACTCGGGCTCAGCTCCCCCTTGAGCACCAGCGATTCTTGGATTTGCTCTTTCGAGGCAACGTTCTGCCACTGGGCAGACAGAGGGCCTGAGTGGCCGCCATCCGTGTCCACGTGTGGTTTCCGAGCGAGCGGGTGAGGCCCCAGGAGGAGCCTTGAGAGCAGAGAGAGAAAAAATATTTAGGGAAAACGTTTCCTGTTGTTTTTCCAAACATGTGAGCCAAACAAAAATGGAAAAGAAATGTTGGCAACAAGCGTCCTCTGAGCGTGGCACCCCGGTGCTGGCGGGCTGTGCAGACAGGCTCCAGGCTCGTTTGCACCTTGGCTTGTACCCTCCCGGGAAGGGCAACCAGCCAAGCACCTCCCAGGCACCCCGTTGTGCCGTAGCTGGGATTGCATCAGGACTCGTGGGTTCACTGTGTCTGCTAGTCTTTTATGAGTGCACTTACAAGAATTTAGGACTTTTTTTTGAGACAGAGTCTCACTTTGTCACCCCAGGTAGAGTGCGGTGGCGTCATCGTAGCTCTCTGCAGCCTAAACTCCTGGGCTCAAGTGATCCTCCTGCCTCAGCCTCCCAAGTAGCTAGGACTACAGGCACCACCAAGCCTGGCTAATTTTTCTATTTTTGGTAGAGACGGGGTCTCACTCTTGCCCAGGCTGGTCTCAAACTCCTGAGCTCCAGCAATCCTCCCAGAGTGCTAGGATTATAGCATTTAGTTCTTTTGTTGAAACTAGTTTCATGCACACTTGGGTTGTAGCTGTATACTTGGGAGGTGATTGTGAGCTGGTGGGAGCCTGTTCCCTGGCCGTGAGTGACTTGTCTGACCTGTTTCCCTGCAGGGCTGCACGTTTTCCCCACGTTTGTGGTGTACGAGCTCACAGTGTTGGTGTTCCTCACTCTGTCGGTGGTGCTCATGAAGGTAACTCGGGCCTGGTAGAGTCCACGGTCCGCTGGGTCTCACGTGCTGCACGGCACAGCCTCCTTCCTGGGGGCCTGATTTCCAGCCAGTGACCGCATCCCATGTGGGGAGCCCAGCCCTGCCCTGCATCTGGGGGGGCCGTTGACGGGGCTCTGCGTCTTGCAGCTGCTTCCTGCCCACATCTCGGGGGAGGCTCTTGCGCGTGGCTCCACCGCTGCGAGGAGAGGTTTGGGTCAGGCTCTGGGGGATGGTTTGTCAGTGTGATCCACTGCCACAGAATTGTGGATGTTGAAAGTTGGGAATTCCCAAAAGTTGGGATGGGAGAAACTCCTTTCTAGATCCTCAAGATAGGTCCTCGGGTTGTAATGTTGACCCTTGCGCCAGACCCCTCCTCTGTGGCGGACGCCACGCACGTCGTGAAGGCCTGAAACTTGGGCGGGCGCTTTCGCTTTGTCTCTTCCCGGTGACCACAGAGGACCGAGTTGCCGTGTTAACGTGTAAGGTGTAATGACCTGTTCAGTCGCCATCTGGCTTTCTGGATTGCACAGTTTGACTTAGAATATTTGCATTTAAGGAGCCAGAATCTCTGGCAATTGTTGGGGTGCCCCACCAGCTCTGGGCTGCTTACCCCAGAGACGTGCGTCTCTCTAGCTTATTTTTTTTAATTTCCATCTTGGATGCTACATAATATTTAATATTTAATACTGTCAGTTTAGTTTGGGATAAAGGCTTGTTTTCTGCTAGTGAAGCAAAATCCTGATTCTGCCGCTTTCTGTGTGGATTTATTTAAGATATTTTGCACTGTTTGGTGCCTTCTGGCATGTGAAGTGCCCGTGTGTGTTTCCTTACTCTGTGGGCTACTCAAGAACTATCGTGGCATTTTGGTGTTTTCTGTCTAGGTTTGCTGTTTGTGCATCTTAGTTATGTCTGGGCTTGTGCCTTCAGCGATGACGCGGTAACCGCTCTCGCAGTTTGTTTTGGCAGCGCTGGTCCTGTCCCTCATCCTGCCGCAGAGCAGCCGGTGCATCAAGTGGATCGTGTCCGCGGGGCTCGCCCAGGTCAGCGAGTTTTCCTTCGTGCTGGGGAGCCGTGCGCGAAGGGCCGGCATCATCTCTCGGGAGGTGAGTGCCCGCGCCCAGCCTTGCACCCGCCGGTGCCCTGTTGACGCTCCGTGTGACCGCGCTGTTCCCTGTTGCAGGTGTACCTCCTCATACTGAGTGTGACCACGCTCAGCCTCCTGCTTGCCCCGGTGCTGTGGAGAGCTGCGACCACGAGATGTGTGCCGAGACCAGAGAGGCGGTCGAGTCTGTGACGCCGGAGGTGGCAGCGGATCCCGGGAGGGCCCTCGGTGGGGCGGTGAGCACTTCTAGTTGCACGTCATCGGGCTCTTCCTTGGAACAGAAGAACAAGAGCAAAGACGTGGTGTTTTCCTGGCTTTTCAGGATATTCCTGGCATGTCGTAGAATTTTTCAGAGTAATTTATTTGTAGTCAGTTCATCATTCGCAGCAGAACCATAACACTGCATTTTACAAATCGCCTTGAATATTTTGCCTGGATGTGCCTTTTTTTTCTGAAATTATTATTAACTTTCTATTGTTAATTCATGAGTTCATGATTTTTTTGGTAAAGAAGAAAAATTAGAAAGCTTTTTTAATTTATTGTACAGCTTTAGAATTATAATCTGTTGGTCAAATATTTGTTATTAAACATTGATGTGAAATGAAATTTTAATTCTAGCATTGAGTTTGGAAGGTTACTTTTGATCTTAAAGCCTGTGTTTTCTAAAATGAGACAAATATAGATGCTTATTTGCCTTTTATTTTGACTATTTTAAATAAAATACTTTCCTGTCAATTTCTATAAGGTATAATCACTCTTGAAATATTTGGTTTTGAATCACAAGAGTATGCATTCTTTGATAACGATCACTGATCAGAGTATAATTAATTGAAATTTATGGAAGATCTGTTTTATTAAGTTTTGTGTTGAGTTAATCTTTGCATGAAACCTCAGCCAATTTTTTTTATTCAGATGATTGCTGTATTACCATACGAGTTTCTAAGAGGCCAAACTAATACAGTACTGTTTGAAAAGCTTAAGTTCTAACTTTTGGTGTTAAAAAAGTATATTTTGGCTATTATGTGCCCCGTTTTAGAAAACCGCACAGATGCAGATCTGACTGTGAGGGGGTTTCTCAGAGGGGCGTTGCCTTAGTCCCTTCTGTGCTGCTGGAACAGAATACTGGAAACTGGGTAATTTATGAAGAACCACATTTGTTTCTCACAGTTCTGGAGGATGCAGGTCCAAGCCCACAGCACCAGCAGGTTAGGGCCCGGTCTCTCTGCTTCTAAGAGGGCGCCTGGAGCGCCGCGTCCTCTGAGGGCAGGCACGTGGGTCTTCGCGGGGTGGGGGTGGGGGGCAGGGATGGGAGAGCGGCCCCTCCCGCAAGCCGTGCCCGAGGCCAGGACACCTTCCCTGGGCCTCACCCCCGACACCTGCTCTGGGGAGCAAGCTCTGACGCGCGCCTGGGAGACAAAAACATTCAAGCCGTGACAGGTACATTGTTATGTTTTCAATGGCACTCATTTTTTTAATTGACAGATAAAATTGAGCTTATTTATTGTGTACAACATAGCAGGTACTTTAAACCAGTTTTTCTATAAATACAGGTTTTAAGAGCCTAACAATTTGACCAAAATACTTGAGATAGAGGGACAAAAATGCAGGTGTAATTATGTATCGCACATACAAATTGAGGGTTGCATTAATATAAATTAACACTTTGAAGTAAGTTGTGTCTAGTTTGAAGCAGATTAACGGAGAAATGATATAAACGTGCTTGTTTTCAGAAAGCAGCACTGGGCTAATTCATCTCTAAATGATGCCAGACCGCCCGGCACCACTTTCCCCGCCGCTGTGTCGGTGTGTTCAGCGTAGCTGGTGCGAGCGAGCGAGGCCTGGGCACCGCCTGCCTACCCGACGCCGGTGTGCCACGGCCGTGCCGACGTGCTCTTTGCACCTGGGACCTGCCTGTCCCCGTACAGGCATTCAGGACACAGTGGGGCTGGGGACAGGGGCTTTCCTATTGCGTCTCCAGCGCCTGTGACCGCCAAGAGCTTTCAGTTCTGAATGGAACCTGTTTGGAGAGGGTGACATCGGGGTCCCCCCAGAACGTGAATTGGTATCGCTCTGTGAGATGAGAAATCAATCAAGAGACCTGGCTCCGGGAGCCCCGGCCGGCGTCCTCGTCTGCAGGCTCGCTCCAGTCTCTCCTGGCCGCGCGACCTGGCACCTTGCCACCCAGGCTTCGGGGGTGCAGGCCACCCCTCTGCCGGCCCTGCCTGCCTCCGTGTCCTGAGCTCAGAGCACATCGGGTGTCCCCAGAGAGTAAGCCGAGTCACGGAGTCGGGACGGTCTTGGTGTAGACAGTGCTTGTGGAGGCCACCAGCTGGTGAGGACATTTTCATCTTAAATTTTAAAATCTGCGTCTGGTTACAGTCAGTCCCTGCGAGGTCTGTGTCTGAGACCGCACTGCTGGGACGGCGTGTCGGTGTCCCCGGGTGCAAGTCTACGGCTCAGGCCCGGCCGTGAGCTCCCACAGCCTCCCCGCCCCCTGCCCTCTGGTGTTTTGTTAATTTTCTAACTTAAAACAGCCCCCTCGATCGCCTGTTCTCTGTGCTCGCGGAACAGTTTTCTTTCTTATTTTCGTGTTTCTGCTCGTGTCCTTTCCACAAGCCCTGCGCACGGCCGGGTCTGGGCAAGCGGGAGCCGCGGACGCTCCTGAGTCCACACGCGGGTCGGGAGGTGGAGGTGCTGGGGTCCAGGCGTCCACACGGCAGGACGGGAGAGTAGAACTTAAAACGTGAGCCAGTTGAATATTTTGAATCAGGGCACTTAAAATTCTTGGGAAAATGAGCAGTGGAAGAAATCACAGTATTTAGAAAAGATCGGGATGTTACCCCGTGAAAATACAAAATTTTAGCACATCACTGAACGTCATCAACAGATTTCAAAGCCAAATTTAAAACTGGGAAAAGTATTTTCAACATATATGAAAAAGAATCCTAACACTGGCACATAATATGCAGTTAATATGTGCGTTTTGAATAACCGAATGAAAACTTACAATATTTTTATTAATGTCATGGGGTGTCATGGTGACTCTGGAAATGGTTAAAAGACTTTGAGAGCTGCTTGGTTTCTGCGTAATTTATTCTGCATGGCTCATTCCCAGCGCGCTGGCCCAGCCACCACCCCACCCCCATCCTGGGCACCTGCACCCTCGCCCAGCACTGGTTAGGATGTTCTGATTCATGTTAAATAGAAAGAAACGAGGTTCTCTCCCAATTATTTTGCAAATTTCAAAATACAGCAGGATTAAACAAATAGATATAGGCTGGGCGCCGTGGCTCACGCCTGTAATCCTAGCACTCTGGGAGGCCGAGGCGGGCGGATCGTTCTGAGCTCAGGAGTTCGAGACCAGCCTGAGCAAGAGCGAGACCCCGTCTCTACTAAAAAAAAAATAGAAAGAAATGATACGGACAACTGAAAATACATATATAGAAAAGATTAGCAGGGCATGGTGGCGCATGCCTGTAGTCCCAGCTACTCGGGAGGCTGAGACAGTAGGATTGCTCAAGCCCAGGAGTTTGAGGTTGTTGTGAGCTAGGCTGATGCCACGGCACTTGCCCCAGGCAAGAGAGTGAGACTCTTGTCTCAAAAAAAAAAACAACAAATAGATATACAACCGTATATAAGTGATTTTTTTTATCATTGTGCCAACTTTATTCTCTCCCTTTTCCATCTGAAAGTATACACACAATAACACATTTTTTCTCTTAATCATTCGAAAGTAAAATTTCAATATTATGACACTTAGTACCTGAGTTCATCACCATGTCTCTTCTAAGAATAAGAATAATCTCCCACACTAGCACAAGGCCATTATCACACTTAGCAAAATAACAATTTCTTCTCTTACCTAGTATTGGGTCATGCAAGCTCTTTCCCTGTTGTCCCTAAAATGTCCTTTATACCTTTTAAAAAGTTTTATTTAGATATAATTCACATACTATTCACTCATTTAAAGCACACAATGGTTTTGGTATATTATTAGTTTTTAAAAACTATAACATATACATATATAAAATTAAAATTTTCATTTTAACCACTTTAAGTGTAGAATTCAGTGATATTAATTACATTCACAATGTCATGCAACCATCACCTCTAACTCTGTCCAAAACCTTTTTATCACCCCAAACAGAAACCCTGTAATCGACCAGGCACGGTGGCTCACACCTGTAATCCCAGCACTCTGGGAGGCAGAGGTGGGAGGATCACTTGAGGTCAGGAGTTCGAGACCAGCCTGAGCAAGAGTGAGACCCCGTCTCTACTAAAAATAGAAAAAATTAGCCAGGCATGGTGGCACATGGCTGTAGTCCCAGCTACTCAGGAGGCTGAGGCAGGAGGATCGCTTGAGCCCAGAAGTTGGAGGTTGCTGTGAGCTAGGCTGACACCATGGCACTCTAGCCCAGGCAACAGAGCAAGACTTTGTCTCAAAAAACAAACAAACAAAAAAAAAACACACAAAAAAACCCTGTAACCGTGAAGAACTAACTCCCCACAGCTACTGATAACTGTGAATCTACTTTTTGTCTGTATGAATTTACCTATTCCAGATATTTCATATAAGTGGAATCACACAATATTTGCCCTTGGATATCTGGCTTATTTCACTTAGCATGATGTTTTCAAGGTTCATCCATGTTGTAGCCTGTGTCAGGATTTCACTCCTCTGTGCGGCTGAACAATAGCCCATTTTTTGTATGTGCCACATTTTGTCGATCCGTTTATCTGGGGATGGGCACGCAGGGTCTTTGTACCTTTTGGCTTTTGTGACTAGTGCCACAACGAGCATTGGTGTAAACATCAAGTACGTACACCTGTGTGTACACAGTTGTTCTTTGGTATCCACGGGGGACGGTTCCAGGACCCTCCGCAGACACCTACCCACAGGTGCCCAGTGGCTTACACAGAGTGGTGCGGTATTTGCACAGAACACACACTTCCTCCCATGTGCTTAAATCATTCCTAGATTACTTACTGATAGTACCTGACAATGCAGATGCTGTCTACATGGTTGTCACCCTGTACTGTTCAGGAAGTAACGGCAAGAAAAAGAAGCCTGTACATGTTCAGTACAGATGCAGCCATTGGGGCCCAGCTACATTTTCAGTCCAAGGCTGGCTGAATCCGCGGATGCGGAACCCACAGGGATGAGGGGCCGACTACGCCATGTTCTGCGCAGCCACAATGACTGTCTCAGATAGACCCCCTTTGCATTCCTCGAGTAAATCTCACCCGGTCACGGTGTAGAACTTGATGAAAGACATGAATCTATAAATGCAGGAAGCTCAATGAACTTCAGGCAGCATAAACTCAAAGAGACCCACGAGACACATAATCAAACTCAAACTACAAAGAGAATTCTGAAACCAGCAAGAAGGAAATGACTCGTCACTTACGAGAGATCCTCAATGGTGTCAACGTCAATTTCTCATCAGAGACCGTGGAGGCCAGAAGGCGGCGTGACACGTTTAAGGTGCAGGAAAAAAACAAAACAAAACAAAAAACCTCTGCCAGTCAAAAATTCTATAATGTATCTGGAAAAACTGCCCTTCGAAATGAGAGAAATCTGAAGATATTCCCTAGATAAACAAAAGCTCAGGGGATTGTTCCCACTGGACCCGTCCTGCGAGAAATGCTAGAGGAGTCCTTCGAGTTGAGATGGAAGGACGCTGGAGGTGACCACAGGAAGAAATGAAGCTCTTCGGTGAGTACACGGTGACTGCGTGGGCAAATACAGAAGCCAGTACTATGGCATTGTTGGTTTGTTACTATATTTATTTCCTACATGATTTAAAAGATAAATACATCAGAATAATTGTAAATCTATGTTATTGGGTAGAAAATGCATAAAGATGTAAATGGGTTACGCTCACCAATCGAAAGACACAGACTGGAGAATGGATAAGAGTGCTGTCCACAAAGGACTCCCTTTGGGTCTAAGGACGCTCACAGGTTGAAAGTGAGAGGATGGAAAAATATTCCGCAAACAGCAACCAACAGAGGGCAAGAGTGGCCGTGCTCATGTCAAACAAAACAGACTTCACGTCAAAAAACTGTCTCGAGAGACAAGGTAGGATATCCTATGAAAGGGACAATTTATAGAAGGGTCGGTTCTTCGAGAAGATGCAGCGACGATGAACATACGTGCACTGAATGTCAGATCTTCCACGCACACAGAGCAGGCTCTGACACGTTGAAGGGGGAACAGACACCCCTGCGGCAGCAGGAGACTTCGGCACCCACTTTGGCACTGGGCGGAGCAGCCGGGCGGGGTCGAGGAGGCAGGACTTGCACGGACCGTGTGCAGAGTGCCGCGCCGAACAGCAGCGGATGCACGTTTTTCTCAAGTGCGCACGGAACACCCTCAGGATCTGGGCCCTGCAGACACCTCCCACGCTGCGTGAGACGGCTGTGCACTGACGGGCCAGTCCCACCTGGGGTCTGTTCGCTGCTTCCTGGTGACTCACCGACCCAGAAAGCAGGTCGGCTCATTGAAGAATTTTAGGCAGGAAAAAGCATGATCTAATTTGCATTTTTAAAACACTACTCTGGCAGCGGAGAGGAGGACGGGCTGGAGGCAGGGGGAAGAGGTTCGCGGTCCTTGATGAAGAGGACGCCCTCGCGGCCAGGGCGCAGCAGAGGAGACGGAAGAGGGTGGAGGAGTCCAGAGTAGCGAGTTGGCAACGGGAGGCCGCGAGCGGGGCAAGGAGAGCATCTGTCTGGCAGGTTTCCCTGTGAGCGGGCAGTGAGAGCCTCGGGCTGCTCGGGCTGCCGTGACCGAACACCAGCACCCGGTGGCTTGTGAGCGACCGACAGGTGCTTCCCGTGGTCTGGAGTCTGGGGAGTCCAAGGTCGAGGTGCCGCAGACGTGGGGTCTGGCGCGCATCTTGCCCACTGACTCACGTACGGCCACCTTTCTGCTGCACCTTTGCAAGGGGCAGGGGCACCGGGGCCCTCTGGGCCTTTCACGGAGATGCTGATCCCACCCCTGGGGCTCTGCCCTCCTGACCTCGTCACCCGCCAGAGGCCCCACCTCCTCGCCCCTCGCCGCGGAGGGCAGGCTGCAGCACGTGCGCGGCCGTTTGGAGGGACGTGGCTGCCTCGCCCGCCAGCACATCTGGGGGAGGAGCTGTCTGGGAGGGCGACGTGACGAGCTGTACAGGTGACACTTTGAGGATTAGTCACACTGCCCAGCGCCTCACGGAGAGGTCATGCTAATGAATGCTCCCACCGATGGCACATGAGGGTGTCCATGAAACTGAGATTTTAAATGGCTTCCTCTTAAGAAACCTGTGTTCCAGCCAGAAGGCAACCTGGGTTTGGAGGAAAGGCAGCGTCTGCGGCGGGCAGGCCTCGCGGAGAGGAATCTGCTGAAACGTTACATGAGGCAACTTTGTAGAAACAGCATGGGCGGAAGGAAAGGAAAGGGAAGCAACGGTCCCTTTCTTGCCCTGGTCTTGGAAGGGGCGTCTCCCTCCTGCAGACTCAGTTTTGCTGTCTTGCCCCTGCCTCTCCTAAGACCTGCGCCCTACGCCACCTTTCTCCCCCCGCCCGTCTGCTCAGGGCTCCTCTCAGGCCACAGAACACTCCCGTCCCTCGCTCGTCTCCCCACACCTCTCCCCTCCATGCCGCTGTGCCCGCCCCTGCCGGAGGCCGCACCCACCCTCCCCAGCAGAGGCTCCGCTGCCCCTGATCGAGGGGCAGGGCCAGGGCCCCGCTCGCCCCGCTTTCTGCCCCGCCTGACCCTGGTCACGCCCATGCTGCTGTGCTCCCGCCGTGGAAAACACGTCCCTTCTTGGCTCTGCGCATCGTCCGTCTGCGCCCGACGTCCATCATCAGCGGCCTCTTCTTCTCGGCAGAGGTGGGACCATCCCTGCTCCTGCAGGGAATCGACAGCCGCTCAGAGGCCTTACTCTTGGCAGAGGGGTTGTGGGTGACCCGCCGGCCGGAGGGGCTGGCACCTGCGGGAAGCCACACTGTCCCCAGGCCCGGGAGGAAGCAGGTGGTGACCCGAGCAGAGCTGGCGCCGTGCACGGGAGGGACCAGGCGGGAAGCGGGGGCAGGGCGACACCCCCAGCTCCCTCCTCGCGCCTCCTGCTGGCTGAGTCTGAGTGGACGAGAGGGTCCCCCCAGGGACCAGGGTGGGGGATGGGCAGGGCTGCAGGGCAGGGTGGGGTGGCAGCCAGAGCTGTGGCACCGGCCTCTCCCCGTGTCCCTGCGTGTGCTCTCCCCTCGCCTCCCGTCCGCGGGAGTCCCAGAGTCTGCAGTGCCCAGAGCTTCCAGGCACCGCAGGCGCAGCTGACCCCGAGCACGTCTGAGGCCCCGGTGTCCCGCGTGCATGTCACTCCCCGCCCGGAAGGCGCCTGCCACACCGGTGTCCGCACACTCCCCTGCGGGGTTCTCCGGCCCGCGTGGTCACACCGACCTCCCTCTCCAGCGCTGTCCCCCGGCCTGTGCACGCCTCGGCCCCCAGCATCTCCCGCCAGGTGAGACTTGGGGTTGAGATCACACCGACTTCATCACATTTCATGATGCAAATAAGCAAAGTTTTCTGCAGATGCCTTTACGGACATTTTACCAAAGAGTGAGAAACTGTCGTTTTCCTACACCCGGGAATGTCATTTCTAACTTCCCGGTGAATTCCACGGGTCCCTGCCGCTCCTCAGCCTCCTGCCACGGGCCTCGCGATGTCCCTGTGGTCCTGGTGACCCAAGAAGGCAGAAAACAGGAGATGGCTGGACAAAGGCCGAGGTTGCTGCAGGGGAAACCAAACTGGACGTGGGACAGGTCAAGCCAGGGTTGGCCAGTTCTCCCTCCTTAAAGGGCAGTTCGGTGAGGACGTGCACTGCGCCCGGGAGCGGGCACACAGCGCTTGGGAGATGAAGACTTTCCTCCTCACCCTGGGTGGAACCGGCGCCCATCCTTCGAGGTGAGGTGTCCCAACGATGGAAAAACAAGCACCACATGCGCTGGCCGTCACCTGGGTGCCGACCGATCAGCACTGAGGTGCTCACGTGGTCTCGGCATTCCCTGGGTGCCGGTCGGGCGGGGGTGGGTGAGCTCACAGCTCGTAGGTGCGCAGTGCACTGTATGGGGGAAGGGTGCACTTGCAGCCCTGGCCTGGGCAAGGCAAAGGCGTGACGTGTAACTGAAATATTTGTACCCCCACAATATTCTGAAAAAAAAAAAAAAAAAAAAAGACTTTCTTCTTGTAAAACACAGCGCAGACCAGTTCCACATGCTGTGTGAGCCCCGCAGGCGAACCTGGCGCCCACATGCGTGAAACGAGACAGTCGCGGCCCCAACCTGACCGGGCTGGCGGCAGCTGCTGGGTGCAAGCACCTGACCGAGCCTGTCCTTGAGACTCTCCTGTCCTGAGCAGCCTGAGCCCAGGACACACCCCGAGGCCACAGGCGCAGATGGACCCCGGTGGGGCCATCCCCGAGGCTTCAGCATCCAGTGCGCGATTTCTAGGCAAGGGCGGCCAAACACGTTCGGATCTTCAGTCAAAAACTTAGAACTTTGTTATTGACTTTTGTTAATACAGAAATCGGGCTTTCTGTGGGATATGCGGCTATGGGGAGGCAGAAAGGACTAACTTTCTGCCCTCTTCCCAAGCAGCGCAGAGCCTCAGGCAGTTCAGAGTATTTCACTACACTGATTTTTGTGCAGAAGTTACTTTGAATGATATTAGTTACCAACCTGTATAAATACTGTGGAGCTACCACAATCTCGAGCTTCTGTGGGAAGGGGTTTAGGATCCCGCACTCTGACCCCAAGTTTGTGTCCTCCTAACCTCGAAGCCCCCCGGTCTCAGGGAGAGGCCAGGCTGCACTGGCTCCAAGAGCTTGGGGGGGCTGGCCGCTGCTGTCAGGTTGGATATTAATATTTAGTAAAAATAGAGATTTCCTGAGAAAGAAAAGGAAGAGCTAGGAACACAGGCGCATTTGAGGAACCACACGAGGGGTGTCTTTGGAATTCCAGGGCACCTGCCGACGGTCACACATGTCCCCCTGCAGAGAACAAGGTCGTCCCAGGACAGAATATGCGGGACTCCTCTAGGGGCCTTGTATTCACGCCCACCACCCGCCAACGTCCTCTAAGCACCTGCTGTACAACAGCTCACAGAACCCGGACCTTTCTGCTCATCTTCAGAGAAGAAACCAACGCTGATTAAATTGTAAGCAGTTTAAGACAGAGCAGAGTTCCAGGGGACGGAGCTTTACCAGAGGGGCGCGAGTGGCCGTAATCAGCATAAAAGTGGCTGAACTGTGGAACCGCGCAAAGTGGGGTGTCGAGCACATAGCGAGGCCTTCAGTCTGTGACCCCCCAAAGTCCTTCGCTGATGTTGACTGTGCCTCCCCTTGTTGGACGCTGCCGCCCGAGGCAGCCCTGAACTTTGGCCTGGGCTCCGGAGGCCGGGGCCGCCCTCTGCCGGGCTATCGGGCCGGCCCCCAGCCGTGGGCTCCAGGTGGTGTCTCCAGGGCTCGGTCCACCAGGCCCGCCCTGCAGCTTCCCCACCCGGCTATGGGTCTTCCCTCCTAGGCCCCTGGCGGGCTGAGTCCAGCAGGCACCCGGGACGCCAGGAAGGGCTGGGAGTCCAGGCAAAGGTGGGGCGTGGGCGTGGAGGCCACAGGGCCCAGCAGGGGCGGGGGCCTCCGTGCCACGGGCGCATACATTCTATCTCCTTCTCTCCTCCGTGTGTCCACATACGCATGACACCTACACCCAGCAAGCCTCCTCTCTTCCGTGGGTGCGCGCGGGCGCGCACACACACACACACACTGCCCGCCTCTCCGTGCGCACACGCAGAAAAGCTCATGCGTGCACAGAGACATGCACACTAGCAGAGGCATGCACACAACAGCCCACCTCTCTTCCGTGCACACACGCAGAGGCATGCACACAGCCGCCCCCCTCTGCCCCGTGCACACACACAGGCGCGCACCCCCAGAGCGCCCTTGCCTCCGGGTGCGCACCCCGCGCGCGCACAGCCCCGCTCCGGGCCCAGCCCGCCGCCATCCGCGCCCGGCGCACGCGCACACACGGACACGCGCGCACAGCCCCTCCTGCTCCCCGGGGCGCGCAGCGCTGGCGGGAGGAGCAGAAGCCCGCGGAGCCGGAGGAGGAGGAGGAGGAGGGCGCCGAAGGCGCGAAAAGGCGCGCAGGCGCGCTGCGCGGAGCGGGCTCGCCGCCGCCCACGTCACCGCGCCGCGCGCACGTCACGCCGGCCCGACGCTCGGCCAGGGTGAGCCCCGCGTCCTCGCGCCGCTCGGCCCAGGGCAGGGATCCCGCCACGGCCGGGACCGCCGGCCCGGCCGCAGCCCCGCGCCTGCCCGCGCCCGAGCCCGCCGCCCGGCCCGGCCCGGCCCAGCCCCAGCCCGCGCGGCCGGACCGGGCGAGCCAGGTGCGCGCGGGCGGAGGATGCCGGCGGGCCGGGGCGGGGGGCGCGGGGGGCGCGGGCGCGGGCAGGCGCGGGGCGCCCGGGCCTCCCTGCCTGCGCCCCGCCGCGTGCGGGCGTCGCGCGGCCCCGGCCCGCGCCCTCCCGTGCGCGCGCGCTCCTGGGCCCGCGCCCGCGCTCCTGCGGGGCCAGGTGACCAGCGGGCTGGGGTCCCGGGCCGCGCTGCGCACCGCACTGCCCGCGCCGCAGGCCAGTCTGGGGTCGGCCGAGCGGGCCGGGGAGGCCGCCCCCGCGGGCACGCGGTTCCGGCGCGCGGGCGGCCCCAGGCCTGGTGACAGGTCGGGGCGGGCGGGGCCCCGGAGCCCACCTGAGCCCACCTGTCCCCTCCTGCCGGAGGCGCGAGGGTCTGCGGGGGCCGCTGTGCCCGGGGGTGCGGGCCCGGGCCCCGCCGCGTCCCGCGTGGCCCCGGGCCGGGCGCGCTGAGCGGGGTCCTGCGACGCGCGACATCTGCGGGCGCTGGGCCTTGCCACCTGCGGGCGCCCGCGGCCCGGGTGGGACGCGCTTCCTTTAAGGGTCGGTATTCTTTAAACTTCTTTTTTGATTCTTACTCATTTCTTGCTTTTCCTTCCTTTTTACCAGGAAAGTCATTTTCTTCTCTGGAGGGGGGACGTCCACAGCATCGATTTCCCGGATCTGGTAACATGGCAAAAGATGTAAGTGTGTCCGGGGTGCCGCTTCCTGCCCTCACCCTGCTGTCCCCAGACGCAGGGCCCGGAGCAGGGTGGAGGGGACAGTCACGGAGCCACCTGTGCTTTGGGAGGGCGCCCGCCACTTGCAGGCGCTGCCTGGGCCACGGTGCTCTGACTGGGCTTTGTTTTCCCGGGTTGTGCCACACTCACAATTCTGGGTACACCCGTGGGAGATGGGGTGCATGCCGGGGAGGGGCTGGTTGCTGAGGGGACATCCCTGGGGAGGGGACGCGGGGCCAGCACCTGCCTCCCTGCAGAGGAAGCCTCGGCGTTGACCCCCCCGCTAGTGCTCAGCAGCGCTGGACCCTTCTTTCTCAGGAAGGATATCTGGTGACTGATGAATTGCGGGAGATTGCTGGTTAGCTTACCGGGTATTTGTCATGAAACTGTAGAACATTCCGAACAGTTGTCTGACTTGTGTGGAGAAACAGGCATTGGGGTCCAGCAGTGTGCTCTGTTTTATTGGTCACGTGGTTTTTGACGGCTCTCGGTGAGGCCAGTGACTCACGGAACGCTGCCCTCATCCGTGAGCATGTCTTAGAGTGCCCCGCTCTGCGAACAGGAGCCGGGGCGGTGTTGGCTGCTCACTTACTCGTCACACGGAGCTGGAAGGGACCCAGGCTGGATACAGGCAGAGCTGGCGAAAGCGTGTCCAGCAGGTCGGCTGTGTCCGTCGGTTGGAAAGCTTGGACAGGCCCTGAGGAGCCTCGCCCAGTGTGTCCCCGACTTCACACCACGTCCCTGTCCCCAAGCACGTGGGGTGCTTTGCGGAGGAAGAGTGCACACAGGTGGTCCCTGTGCGGTTTTAGGTTGAAGTCGCCATCTGGGCGTGATGTCAGCTGGGTTTTGCCCTATTAGGTGTGGGCGCTGGCGGTGCTCTCTGAGCAGCGAGACCCATGGGCGCCCCTTACCGTGGGGAAGGGGGACGCAGCACCTTCGTCAGAACGTGGTTCTGGCCAAATAGGCTGCAGTACTTAACTGATGGCGTCTCGGAGCCCCTCTGTCATTCCCGTCCATTTAGTTGGCACCGTCTGTGTGCCCCGCCCCATGTGAGGCTGGCGGCATGTGCAGGCAGGTGATCGGGTCTGCGGGAGGAGGACCCGAACGTCCCCTCCCGTGTGGTCACCCGAGACGTGCACCTGGGAGGTGCTGGGGCTGCCTGAGCTGGCAGGGCTGTGGTCTGGGCCGAGGCAGGCTGGGAAGTGCCACGGCATGTGGCAAGGTGCTGTCCCGTCCCTGGGGTCGGCTGGACATGGCAGTGGGGGAGTTGGGTTTGCAAAGGTGACACCAGCAGCCTTTGCGGGAGGGAACCCGGTGCACAGGTGGGTGGGTTTGCAGAGCGGTACAGGGCAGGGAATGAGGTGTGCCACGGAAGCCCCACTGCCAGGGTGGGCACTGGGCCCTGGGGGTGAGGGTGGGCTGGGACCCCAGCTGGCAGGGCCCTGGGTGGGCTCCAAGAGGACAAGGGCTCACCCGGCGCTGTGAGCGCCCGGCTATTTCTGGCTGTGGGGGAACGAGGCCGTCTGGGTGACCACCTAGCGGGGCCAGCAGGTGGGGAGGTGCCGGCAGGTGTCGTCTGCGAATGGCAGGCTGGGGCCACGGGTGGGGGTCACGTGACAGCAGCTGCTCATGCGGGAGGATGGGTGCTCCGAGAAGGTGCGGAGGGTGGGTGGGGGCACTGGGCAGTGTGGGGGGACAGCGGGGGTGGGGCGGATGGACAGTGAGTAGCAGGGGTGGGGTGGTGGGCAGTGGCATTTACTCCGGGCCTCCTTGAGCTGGCGTAACTCGGTCTGTCGTGGGCCGGCTGCGCCATCTGTGTTCCCTGCCGGCCCTCTCCGTGCTGCCGGGCAGATCGCACTCCTGGCTCGAGGCATCCGGGGTGGCTGGGACGTAGGTCCTCCCACCGTCCCTGCCGAGCTGTCTCTTCACTGCGAAGGCCTGAAAAGTGGAGTTTCTGCCTCCTGTGGGCACAGCTCCGCGCAGGCTGCTGCCTGGGCCTGGTCGCAGACTTCCCGCCGGGCGCGGGGCAGGAGCGCCTGGAGCTTTGGCAGTCTCACTCACTCTGTTCCACGTCCGTTCGCTCTCACGGGTGCCCGTGTGCCAGCGTGGTCTGCCCTGCTCCCATGATGTCAGCCCATGTGCGGGGGCGTCTTGGGGGATTCAGAGAAGAGGGTTCGAGGGGAAGTCGGGAGGCCCAGCAGGCAGAACAGGACGAGCCTTGAGTGGATGTCGGTGGATGTTTGTGTGGGCTCTGGCATCTACTATAAATCTTATGTCTGTTTTGTTTCTAAAACAAACATTTGCATATTTTGAAAAAAAGTATCTAGAGGAGACACTGTAATTCTGTTGTGTAAAAAAGAAAACCCATGTTTTCCAGCCATATATGAAACTAACCTTGATTCCTTGGTGCTTAGGAGCTGGCCTTTCATTTAAATGGGTACCAAGTACCTGTGAGATGCCCGCAGGAACCAGGAACGTGGCGTGCAGGGAGGGCGTCTCTGTCACACCGGCTGGGGGCGGTGGAGGAGGAAACCGAGGCAGCTCCCTAGGGGTGCACTGGCGGGACCTGCCCGGGGCAGCGGTGGTGGGGGGTGCAGTCTCTGCCCTCCGGAATCAGAGACTTGGTTTTTGCCTTTAAATTTTGCTTATTTGAGATAAATTGGTAAATGCTCATGGTGAAAGGTTCGAGGGGAAGTCGGCCTTCGTGCGCTGTGCGCAGCAGGAGAGAGCAGAGTCAGCCGGCGCAGAAGCCCGGCGGCCACACGCCTCCCACCGTGACCACAGCAGTGGCACCTGGATCCCTCCAGAGGTTTGGCACAAAAGGACTGTCGGCTGTCATCGGCATGTCGGGGACTGTCCCTCCGGGTGCCCGTCCGCTTGGGGAGGCAGCCCCTGTTGACTTCTGCAGCCACGGTGGAGGGGCCGTAACCCTGCTGCAGTTCCTGAGCTGTCTTCCCGCAGCGCCCAGGGAGCACGTCCTTTACCTGTGAGCGTGGACAGGGTGGCCGTGGTTGGGGACTCTGGGTGCGAAGCCGGCTGGCGCTCAGGGCCATCCTTGGATGCACGTCCTGGAAGGTGTCCCAGTGAGTCCTCAGCGTCGGCAGGTCGCAGGCCTGGCGTCCGCCCCACTGCAGGGGCCTGGGTTCTGGAGCTGGGGCTGGCGGGGTGAGCCCAACAAGGGTGCCTGAGCTTGCAGCGGGGCATCCTCACTGCCAGGGACGACGTGGCCCTTGCTGTGGTCAGGCACGGCCACATCCCTCAAAGGCCCTGTTTTCGCACGTGGCTGTCCAGCGTCAGGAAGGCTTGCGAGTGGAAGGGAAGGTACACGGTGCGTTCCTAAGATGTGACAGGGACGCTTTCACCGAGACGCTGGGGTGCAGCTGCTGTGGGGGACTGCTCCTGGGGTCCTGCCCTCACCCCGAGGTCTCTGTGCGCCTGGTCAGCGGCACGCGAGGAGAACGTGGCATGACAGTCCCTAATCAGTGTCATTCCTGTGGGTTTTTTTCTTTTTTCTTTTTTGAGACACAGTCTCACTCTGTTGCCCGGGCTAGAGTGCCATGGCAGCCTCATAGCTCATAACAACCTCAGACTCCTGGGCTCAAGCAATCCTACTGTCTCAGCCTCCCGAGTAGCTGGGACTACAACCATGCACCACCACACCCGACTAATTTTTTCTATATATTTTTAGTTGTTCAGCTAATTTCTTTCTATTTTCAGTAGAGACGGGGTCTCGCTCTTGCTCAGGCTGGTCTCGAACTCCTGACCTGGAGTGATCCTCCCGCCTCGGCCTCCCAGAGTGCCAGGATTACAGGTGTGAGCCACCATGCCCAGCCTGTCCTGTGGTTTTGAAAGCTGCTCTGTGTCCTGCGAGTTCATGGGAAAATCCCTAAATTGCACCGTCGCGAGCTGGAGACCACAGAGAAGCGCGTTCTGTCCTCTGAGCTCCGAGGGACGTGGTAATGAGGCTGACGGTAATGTTGAGAGGAGTCTAATGAGTTTCTCTAAAAATACACGCACCGAATATCCTTTCACAGACGGGATGTGTAGCAGCGACCGGCTGCCCTACATCCCGCGGAGACGCGAGTCCGGGGATGGGTACGGATCCGGTGGTTCGGCGCGGCCTGTCCACATGCCTGACGGTGGAGGCCTGCGAGTTGGCGGCTTCTGCGTGAGAACCTTCAGGGCGTGCTTGTTTATGTGGCAGCTTTGCGTGTTTCAGAACTGATCGTTTTAAACGTGATGAAATTGGAGACATTCTGAGATGATATTCAAAATAAAGGATTACAGCTTAATTAGAAGTTTTTCCCCTAAAACATCTTGCTTTAAAAGAGGCGTCCTATGAACACCTGGTATAAAATTTGGAAGACAAGGCTATCTTTTGTCTTACAGACCAACTCTTTTTAGCTCTTTACTGTGGGTATCTGATAAAACGACTCTCATGGTTCCTCGCACAGCAGTCAGAAACTGCACCTCTGGTGTGGCGCACAGTGGACTCGAGTGTGACCGTCAGCTGCTCTCTGGAACGGTGGTCCCCAGCCTGTGTGGCTCCCATTAGGGGTGGCGCTCAGGCGGTGACGCCCGCAGTGGGGAGTGGTCCCTCCCCTGCCGCCACCACCTGCTGTCACTGCCCCCTGCGTTTCCTGAGTTTCACGGAAGACAGTTTCCATGGCAGGGAGCAAGATGGAGCTCTCGGCCCCGTCCCTAACGGGCCTCGGACCAGGGCTTGGGGACCTTGCTTCACATAATCAGCTATTTTAAAAAACTCTTCATTCTTGGTATTTAAAAAACTTTATTTTTCATTGTAGAACAATCAGAAAATTCACATTTGGACCTGATAATTTAGCTTGACTTGCAGTGCATTAAATCGTTTTTGCTTTGTTATAAGGGACTAGATTTCTCAAGTTTTGCTCAGAGAATGGCGGCAGCGGCTTAGACTGCTCTCGGGCGGGGCGGGAGTCGGCATTGACAAGTTAGCGGCTGGGCCAGGTGGCCTTCACCCGGGTCCCTCTGACTCAGGTGACAGTCATCGTCACAGTGTTGGCCATAAACTGCTGTCTGCGTCTTTGCACATGGCACAGGCCTTGCTGGCGCTGAGACTGCTCTGCCTTTGAGCTGTGGCGTAGCCCACGGACTCTGCCCAGATGTGCTGCAGCGAGGAGTTGTCCTGTGAACTTGAGTCTCTGCTCATCAAAACGTGTGCCCCGGTGTCAAAGGGAATGTGGTTGGACGGAGTGGGTCCCTGCGGTTCCGGGATATGCACAGGCCACTGTGGGCTATGGCCACAGGCATCCCCAGAGCAAGGGCCCCGCGTATCACGCTGGCCCTGCCTGCTCCTGGGGCTCACCATGGCCACGTGGGCAGACGGTGTCGTGGCCACTGGTCCTGGAGCAGCCGCAGGGACGTGGCAGGTGGAGGGTTCTGCGGGGAGCTAGGTGCCGTGGCCGGGAGGGCCGCGGGCCAGTCACGTCCCGTTTGCAGGGCGGCGCCTTCCCCGGGCCCTTCAGAAACGTGTGGTGTTGGCTGCAGTTGTGCATCACGCATGGGCTGCCATGTTAGCGTTTCTGCCCACGCGTGGATGTGTTCCGGTCATCAGGCGCCCCTCGGTGACGCCACATGGCTCTGGGCTCTGAGCACTTCCTCAGTGAAGGTTGTTCCTTCACATTTTTGTGGCTGTTGTGAAAGGGACTGAATTCTTGTCTGTCTTCCAGGTTGCTGCTGATAAAAACGGAAGCCACTGCTACAACAAATAACGTTTTTTAATGATTTTCACCAGGGCAAATGAGGGTGAATTTATGTCTTTTTGCTACCTGGTCTAATGGGTGCGGCTGCGTTAGGTGGCGCGAGAGCTCGTCTGGCCCCGTGGTGCAGCCTGCGGCAGGTAACCCTGGTGGTGGACACGGTTTCCATCCTCCCGTGGCAGGCGTGGGCTCCCACGGGCGCATCTGTGGCCTTGTCTCTGGGCGAGATTGGTCATGGCCTTGTTCCGTGGCCTCCTCTCTTGGGTTTCGTGTCACTCTCCACCCTGTGATTTGGCCCCAGCGTGGTGTTTCTGCGCCTGTGCCACGTGCTACCTGCGCTTCCGTGGCCTGCTCTGCAGATGGAGCTTTACTGGACACAGCGTGAGCCCCGATCCATGGTCGCCCAGCTGCAGCCACCGCGGCAGAGCTGTGCAGCTGTGTAGCTGGGTGGCCTCAAGCCTGAGCTAGTTACTGGGAGCCTGTGTGCCCCGCTCCCCGCTCCCCTGGGCGCCTGTTGCTGTGTCCCCACGTGGAGAGGCCAGGCCGCTCTCTGGTCCCTTTTTTGAGGGCACCAGTCCCATCCCGAGGCTCCGCCCTCAGGACCTGGTCACTTCCCAGATGCCTGGCCTCGCTGTGCCCTTCCTGGGGCCACTGCAGCCCGGCGCCTGCTGTCCAGGAGCGGCAGCTCTGCCTCTGAAGGGTCCATCTCAGCCAGAAAGTCACCGTGCTCCCGTGTGTTACTGCTCCAGATTATCTATGAACAAAAGAATTCTAAGTGGTGTTTTTGTTTTCTCATTTCCTGTATGGAAAGGAGAGCTCGCGCTTCCTTTTGATTTTGACACGTTGCGTTATGAAATAGCTGTGTTTGTCAGACTCACCGCGGGCTGAGCTGGTGCTCCCAAGGCAGGCGTTTACGGGCAGCCACGACACCTGCTGTGTGGTTTCCCTTTAGGTTGATTTCTGGTCGCGTAGGTCTGGTGTTGCTAATTGGAAATAAAGGTTGAGCACATCGCCTTAGTTAGTATGTTACTTAATTGCTAAATGTACTTATTTATCCGTCAGCTCTGCAGAGAAGACGGGTCTTAGAGGCAGCTCAGCCTCAAACCGCACCTGGGGTCAGTGGTTCTGGGCGGGGTGATGGTGCAATGTTCCGCCAGGGCCGGGGCTGTCATGGCGGGGCGGGCGCCCCTGCACCTGGTGGGTGAAGGATAGCCCCTGGCAGAGCCCCCGGCCCAGGGTCGGCGCTGCTGAAAGCTGCCCCGGTGTCCCCCCGCCCCCGGGCGGCCGGACGCTGACCGGATCTCACGGGAGAAGCAGGTGCGGTCCTGGCCCCAGGGGCTCCTGGACACGCAGTCGTGTGATTTGCGACGGAGGCTGCAGGTTGACGATGCCTGCCACCTGGTCTATTCTCGCGCAAGAGACGTAGCCACACGCAGCGTGCACAGGTGAGAGTGATCTGAGGACTTCGCTGGCGCAGATGTGGCCTGTTGGCAGCTGTAGCCGGGGCCACACGAGCTGCACCCCAGCAGTGCCCGGCTGGTGGGGGCCGGCGTCCTCCCGCCAAGCTGCCTTTGTTTCCTGGCGCAGGGGCTGTGCGGCCACCTTCAGCTTTGTGCCGTGGTCTGGGCTTGCAGGAAAGACGGGCCCCTCGCCCTGTGTCTGTCCACGCCAGACCCCTGGGCAGCTGCTGCGGGAGGCATGAAGCCCAGATGGGGACGTGCTCCCACAGGACAGCTGCGCAGGGGACAGACGGGCGCCTGAGGACAGGCCAGAGGCGATGTGTCTCCCTCCTCCAGCGCAAGGGCAGATGCAGGACACAGCTGGGCCCGACACATCCCCACACCTGCACCCCGGTCCGGGGAGCTGGGGATGTCAGGACGAGGACGGTCAGGGTGGGCGGCGCGGGGGTGGGCAGTGGGGCGGGGATGGTCAGGGTTAGGAGCGAGGAGAGCCTGCACCCCGTGCGTGGCCTCCCGAGTTTCCCTGGCAGAGGCGGCTTGTGCTCTCGCTGCCGTGTGGACGAGACGCGACTCTGCGCAGGGACAGGAAGTGTGTAAACAGAAGCACCCACGGTGCGTCGTTGCAGTCCCTGCCCTGGGCACGTCTGTGCGCCGCGTCCCTGGCGTCGATGCTGTGTGCCGGGCGAGGCACCCGAGTCCTGCCCCAGCAGGGTTCTCCAGGACGCAGGGAGACGGTGTCCCTGGGGGTCTCGGGGGTGTGTGCGGGGCGGGGCGGGCCTGCCCCCTCTGCCCCACCTGGGGAGCCCCTCACTCCCCCACCCTGTGGGTTTCTTGGGCCTGGTCCCGCGGGAGAGTGGCGGATGAGCCAGCAAAGTGGCTTTGGGGGCCACCGTGGAGCTGAGCGAGGGGCTGCCAGGGGAAGAGCTGGGGGCATCGACGGTCGGAGGGCCCGGGGCCGCAGGCCTGACACCAGGCAGGGGACATGGCCGTCCCCGACGTGGCTGCCGTGTGTCTAGCAGGAGGCAGGTTTGTCCCGCCCCAGCAACGTGTTGGTGCGGATGCCAGAGCGATGCTGGCCTGAACCCGTGGTGCACCTGGCGCCTTGCAGAGCCTCGCCCCACCTTGCCTGGCCGAGGGTGTCGCCACGCGGCCTGCAGCAGAGGCTGGGGGCCCACAGCCATAGTTGCTGAAACTGAGACGCAGGCCTAGCCCGGCCCTGGTCTTTTTTTTTTTTTTTTTTTTTTTTGAGACAGAGTCTCACTCTCTTGCCTGGGGCGAGTGCCGTGGCGTCAGCCTAGCTCACAGCAACCTCAAACTCCTGGGCTCAAGCGATCCTCCTGCCTCAGCCTCCCGAGTAGCTGGCACTACAGGCATGCGCCACCATGCCCGGCTAATTTTTTCTATATATTTTTAGTTGTCCAATTAATTTCTTTCTATTTTTGGTAGAGACGGGGTCTCGCTCTTGCTCAGGCTGGTCTCGAACTCCTGAGCTCAGAACGATCCGCCCGCCTCGGCCTCCCAGAGTGCTAGGATCAAAGGCGTGAGCCACCGCGCCCGGCCGCCGGCCCTGGTCTTAACCTCCAGCCATACCCTTGCTTCCTTTCCCTTCCCTGTACCTGGCCCTGCCCACCTGGCCTTAACCGCTTCCTCCTCCATACCTGGCTTGCTCACCTGGCCCTAGCATCCTGGCATTACCACTTGGGTCTTACGGACCAGCCGTAGCCTCCTTGCCTGCCCCGCCTGGCCCTCCTCAACAGCCTTCACCTCCTGGTCTCACCCGCTGGCTTTAGTCTCCTGGCCCTCCAGGTCCAACTGCCTGGCCAAGTCAGTAACCTAATCTGCGGCCCTCCCCTCTTGCCTGTACTCGCTTGGCCTTAAGCACGGGTCACCCACCTGTCCTCACCTGATGGCCTCGCCCACCTGGTCTCAGCCTCCCAGCCTTCACTCCGTGGCCTTGTGCCCCGGGCCGGGTCTCTGCGCTCCTGGTGGCAGCAGTGTGCCTGGAGCGCTCTGGCAGGCCTAGCACAGCCCTGCCCTGGCCTCTGGCCCCCGCTGGGACGCAGGCCGCACGGTCACCTCTGTGCCGAGCACCTGCGCATTGGTGCTGCTGCTCTGGTGCGGTGGCATCAGGAGGCGCTGTCCGGGGTCGCGGGGGTCTCGCCCCATGGAGTTGTCCTTGAGGCTGTGCCACAGCAGAGCACGTGGCCCCGGGCATTGCGGCACCGCGGTCCTGTGCTCTTGCTGGCGCTGGCGGATGGAGGCAGCGCCAGGCCCCAGGGCCCCGCGTTCCTCCCTGGCCCGGCATGCCGGCACCCTGGCCTGTGGCAGGTGGCTCTCTGGGGGTTTAAACCGGTTTGGACGTGTTGGGTCCCTCACAGGAGGTCTTCCCTGGCCTGCCTGGCTGTGCCCCCTGCTGTCGTCCTGGGGAGCTCAGGAGCATGCGGGCAGCTGTCCTCTTCCTCATCTTCTGTGGGAAAGTGGAGTTGTTTTTGTTTTTTGTTTCTTTTTTTAATTTCAAAATTTTTACGGGTGTACAAATGTTTGGGTTACGTTTATACCGCCCAAGTCAGAGCAACAAGTGTGTCCATCCCCCAGGCAGTGCGCACCACACCCATTAGGGTGTGAATGTGCCATCCCCTCCTCCTCCCCCTCCCATCTGCCCAACACCCGATGAATGTCGCTACTGTATGTGGACATACGTGTTGATCAGTTAATACCAGTTTGGCGGTGAGCACATGTGGTGCTTGTTTTTCCATTGTTGGGATACTTCACTTAGTAGAATGGGCTCCAGCCCTATCCAGGATAATACAGGAGGTGCTAGATCACCATCATTTTTGTGGCTGAGTAGAACTCCATGGTATAGAGACACCACATTTTATTAATCCACTCATAGATTGATGGACACTTGGGTTGTTTTCACATCTTTGCGATTGTGAACTGTGCTGCTATAAACATTCGGGTGCAGGTGTCTTGTTTATAGAATGTCTTTTGTTCTTTTGGGTAGGGAAGGTGGAGTTTTGAAGAAGTCCAGGAAATTGCCCCAGTGGCCTTGCTGGGCTTAGCTGACTGACCCCATGCGACCCCTGACCTCCAGCGTGGGGCCACAGCTTGTCACCCCGCTTGCTTGTGTGGAAGAGTGCGTTGGGTGTGTGAGGTGTTTCTACGTCACACTCTGGAATCCACCAGCCCCACCTCTCCCAGTCCCACCGCCCCATGTGCGGGCCACGCAGCGGACCGCGTGTGCACCGGGCTATAGCCCGCCACGTATGTCCTGCACACACACCGCTCCCAGGGGCCGTCCCTCTGACACCGCCCTGGGACAGCGTTTCTGCCGCAGAGCCAGGCACCAAGGCTCTGCCGAGAGTAGGAGGAGAATAAAAGGCTTCACTGTCTTCCCTGAAGACACAGGCGAGGTTGGCGGTTGGCAAGACGCCTTCCCAAGGTGTTCGCCCGGCGGCTGCGCTGTCGGCCCCTGCTCCTCTCGCGCCAGTCGGGCTGTGGCCACTCGGATTCCGTGGGCGCAGCCCCTTCCCGGTAGACGGCCGTTTCGGGTGCGAAGTAACCCCAGGCATCCGCACCCTGGTGCTCTCCTGGCTGGCGGAGAGTCGTCCCGTTTGCTTTGCGGACCCTCTGACGAGGGCGTTTGCTGACGACGCTGCCGCCTGCTCTCGGACGATGTATTTACTGTCGTGTTGTTACTTTCCGCAGGCCGGTCTAATTGAAGCCAACGGAGAGCTCGAGGTCTTCATAGACCAGAACCTGAGCCCGGGAAGAGGTAAGGACCCGCCCGTGGTGTGCATCCGTGCACGTCTGCGTCTGCTGGCCGGAAGCCTTCGCTCGCTGCGGAAACTCTGCCGTGGGAGCCTCCGTGCTCCGTGCCCTCGTGGGTGGGCCCCGCTCAGACGCCGGCGGCGCTGTTGGTTCTAACTTCCCAGTTTCCCGTTTACTATTTGCAAAGGTTCAGAAAACGTAGAATAATGTGAACAAGAAAATAAAGATCATTTATCTTCCTTCCACCCAATGCACAGAGCCCCTCACCAGCGCCCTGCACGCTCCTGCGGAGAAGCGGGGGAGGGTCTGCGGGGACCGCAGTGCCCGCCTGGCCCTGCCCGGGCGCCCTCCCCTGCCCGCTGGTGTGGTGGCTCCCGGAGGACCTGCCGTTCTCTGTGTCTTGACACTCCACAGGGGATGTGGGTGGGGGTGAAAGCTGTGGCTCTTCCAGGACCCCGCGGTTTGCGGTTTCTTCTCCTGCAGGCGGGACGGTGGACGCGTCTGAGTGGGCATGTGTGTCTCACGCGGTCGCCGCACAGACTCCTGGCCGTTGCCGGGCCAGTGCCCCAGTTTGAAGCATCAGCGTGCGATGCTTGGCCCCGCGAGGCAGCGTGTGGAGTTGCGATGGCCGCGTGAGTGGTGAGTGCAGGTCGTTACGGCACAAAGACAAACCTTGGGAAAGCTCACTGTGTCCAGGGAGGAGTTTGCGGCAGAGGCCGGGGAGGCCACAGTGCACTCTGCGCTGGTCTGTGTCAGCCGGACGGGCGCAGGGGCCTGAGGCGTCTGGTTTCAGGTTCTGTTTAAGCGTCACTCACTTCTGATGCTTCAGATTACTCTCACACATAAAATCACCTTTTCCTCTTGACAGCGAGGCCCTGGTCAGCGGCCTCCCAGTGCTGGCTGCAGCTCGGCGCGTGAGACCCCCGGGGGCCGGGTTGATGCCTCCTGGGGCCTGGCCCCGGGTCCCCTGGCTCTTCCCTGCGCAGGGTGGAGGATGGCATGGCTGGAGCTGGCCCGAGCCCTCCCGGCCCCGACCCTTGCCCCGGCGGCTGCTTCTCTGCTGCGGTTGGTGCCTCCGTGCTTGTTTCCTGAGGGTGGAGGTCAAACTGGCCCTAACCCTGACCCTGACCCTCTCAGGATTCATATTTAGGAGCTTTTTATTTCGAGAGTGTGCAGCGGTCACAGCTTGCTCGAAGGAAATGCTATTTCACAGTCGCTAACTGGACATTGAAACTTTGCGGCAGTCTCAGGCGTGACACTTTGTATCGAGTGGGAAAGTTCACAGTTCTGTTGGCTTGGAAGCGATGGCGTCTGTCACCACTGTGCGCACGTTGACCTCCGCCGTCGGGGCACAGCCAGGGGGCTTTCTCGTCCCTTTTCTGTCCTCACTAACACCTCTGTGCTCGCACCTGTGCTGAGCGTAACCGCGAGCCAGAGCTGGATCTGAGGGATCAGGACGGAACACTCTGGCGTCAGCCCATCGCGGTGTGTGCAGCGTTTGGCCTGGTCCACCTCACGCGCAGACACCTCAGACTGACTTCGGAGTCAGCGACAGTTTCACCTTTTGAAATTTTGAAGTTTGCGAAGGCCCACAGTGGAGTCTCTGCTCGGCCAGGTCCCTCCTCTCCTGCCCCCAGCAGGTGGGCGCCCGGCCCGGCTCCTGGCGCACTGCGGAGAATTCCCTCTGACAGACGGGACCCCGTGTCCGTTTGTGTGTTGGGCACGGCCCTGGCTTCCCCGAGGATGCGGCTCCCGGCAGGATGTGGTTCCAGGTGCCGTCCCCGGCGGGGCTTGGGGTGCCTGTGCCTCCTCAGACACAAGCCCCCACCACCACCGGGCTCCCCGGTCCCTGAGCTCTCCAGGGGCGGAGTGGTGGGGACAGCTCACGCCCGGGGCAGGACTATTTCCAGGGTGCGGCCTCCTGCTTGTGGGGCGGCTGGAAATGTGCATCAGTGGGTGCTGGACTCTGAGGCAGGACCTGCTCCAGGAGCACGTGGCCTTGGCCGGTCAGACGAGGCCCAGCCACGGCGCGGAGGGTGGTCTCCTCCACCCAGAGCTGCTTGCAGAAGAGCCCAGGTGGCGCCAAGGCGGGTGTTTGCCGGACACCTGGGTGGTGGGGTGTAGAGATGGTCCGGTGTGTCTACGTGAGCGTCACAGCGCAGCGAAGGACACTCCAGACCATGGTCTCAGGCCGGAGGAGTAGAGACCCTTCCTTTCAAAGAGCTTCCGGACATCTCCAAATCTCCGTATTTATTGCAGAGAAAGGCGTGCAAGGTCAGCAAGAACACACAGAGAGAACGTTTGGAAAGAACATGCAGATGAAGTCTCTGGTGCCAGTAAACACATTATTCTAAAGGAATTTAGCAGTGACGTGTAACGTGTCCATATTTACCTTGGGATTCCTCATGACTCCTCGAGGCCATGAACGAAAGGGCAGGGGCCCAAGGTCAGTCACCCCCCTGCTCCAAGAGCCTGCCGTGCGCAGCCGGCTGATGAGCGTCCGTGTCCCACATCCTGTGCGGGACGGTGGATTTCCTCCTTCCTCACGGCTGCTCTGCCCAGGCCCTGTGCCTCTTTGAGCACTTCTGCAGTGGGGCATTGTCAGCATGACATGCAACACTCACCATTACGCCCTGAGAGCCAGAAAGCTGCTCTTCTAGTGAGATGCACCAGATTCACGGCGTTTTGCATCCACAGACCCTGAGGATGAGGCCCCACGTGGAGTGTGAGACGACGCATTTCACGTGGGCCGTTACGTCTCGTGGTCGTTGGACTTGCTTCGCGTTGCTGGCTGGTGGCCAGGTGCTGGCGGAACACCTGAGTGTGGACACATGTGTTCGTCCTGCGGGCAGAGGAGCTGCCGGGCTGCCTGGCCGCTGCGGGGGCCGTTGCCTTTCACAGAGCGTCACGGCCGCTCTGCGTCTCATCGGCACTCGGTGTCGCTGGGTTGGGGCTTCCTGCACCTCAGGGTCCTTCTCTCTCTCGGACACACCTGTGCGGAGCTCAGGGCATCTGTCCAGGTTGCTCTGCCCGTCACCAAGCTCTGACCCGGCCCTGCCCAGGGGACCTCGCCCCCTCCTGCCAGCAAGTGTCATCCTGGCTCCGTGTCCTCGGGGAGCAGCCGGGGAGACCACGCTAGCCGAGTGCCTCAGGACTTCTCTGCACCCGTCCGCGTGGAATGACTGATGCTGCAAAGCCAGCAGCTGGCCTGGGAGTGCAGGCAGAAGCGTGCGCGTGTGTTTGAATGCCGCGTCCAGTCCGGCGCACCCGTTCTGACACTGCGCGTCTGTGATGGCCAGTGGCCGTGTCTGCGCCGTGGTGACTTCCATTCTCGGTCGTCAGGGCCCTTCCTGTCGTGGTTTCAATGGCTACATCATGCTGTTTGTCACCTCTGTCGTTTGTGACCTCTGCTCCTAAGCTCTCCCACACCATGTGGCTGATCGTTAACACGATAAACCCGTCTTTATGCCAGGAAGCCCTGGGGCACCATGTCATGGCCAGTACCGCGGCGCCCTGACGCTGGGCAGGTGGTCGGGTTTTTCCTCCGCAGACTCTCGGCCCAGAGCTGCTGCTGCCCGAGGCGTCTGGCTGACTGCGCCGTCTGCCTCCCTCTGCCTCGGTGCCGCGTCTCGGCTCAGGGCGGGATTCTCAGTGGGGGGAGAGGACAATTCAGTGGCCGTCGGGACTCCTGACTCATGGCAGCTGCTCCCCCCAAGATACCCTGGGTCGTGGGCGACTCCACCGGGTCCTTCTGCAGCCCTCGGGGGCTTGATGTCGGGGACGGGGCGGGGCGGGGGGGGGCGCTTTCTGGCCGCCTTTGAGAACGCTGCCCCCGGGGTGCAGGGAAGGCCGCTTCCTCTCGTCCTGCCCCTCTGTCTGTGGCCCGAAGGACATTTAAAAGCTCAGTGTCTGTCCTCAGCCCCTCGGTGACATGTCTGAGCCGTAACCTGTCCTGGGCTGAGGCAGCGCGGTGACTCCAGCATGGCTGCTTCCTGGAGCTCTGAGGGGCGTGCCCGGGCTGTGGACATGGTCTCCACCTGCAGGTTCTCACAGGCGGGTCCTGCCTGCTGGGCCAGCCGTGGCCGGCCACCACAGGGGTGTGGCCTGTGTCCTCGAGGTTGCACCTCAGCCTGTCCCATCAGGAAAGAGGCATGGAGCCTGTTTCCCTGTGTCTACGCCAGGTCTGGGCGGGGCCGTGGGGGTGTCCTCCCCTGATGGCCCAGGCACCAGAACGTGCCGAGGACGGAGGGAAGGTTGTGTTTTATCTGCCCAGGTGCCCGCGGGTGGCAAAGGCCCGAGTTCGGCCATGTTTCCAGCATGCGGCCAGGTAGCGACTCGTGAAACGGCTTCGAAAACTTCAGGATGTGTAGTTAGAGTTGTTTTTGAGAAAACACTCAGCTTTATCCCTCCTTAGTTGATCTTAAACTCTGCAGATAATTAGTGAAATATGATGAGTAACTATGAAAATGTTCATGTGGTAGATGTAGAATCTTTCCTGTCCGTAGATCCCGGCAGGTGAGACGGTGCATGATCTCACCCAGTTTTCTTGCCGAGATGGGAATTCCCCATTTATGATGACACATGAAAATCTTTGACATCATCGCTTCGCAAGAGGCTTTGCCGTATGTTTTGCGGTTTAAACCATGTGTATTCTGGGGAGTCGGCTTGCAGGCCAGTGTGACCCCGCTAACCACGTCATCAGTCCCCCCGAGAAGGCCATGTGTGGCCACCTCATCAGGAAAGTGTGTAAAATGTCCTGTTTATGTTGCCAGATTAACACAAAATAAAACCCCTGTACCCTTGAGATTGGCAGGAACCGACTGGTCTTGTGGAGTTAATGGTGGCAGGGACCGGGGAGGCAGCCCCTCCGCTGTCGCGTTCCGGCCACACGGCCCTTGCAGGGCTGGAGTCCCGGATGAAAGGCACCGGAACCAAGGCCGCCCAGCGGCGGGTGCGCCGGAGACGCCTGCACACGTGTGCATGTCAGTGGGAGCCAACGGCGGGTGCGCAGGACGCGTGTTCACAGAGCCGTGTTTTTGTGGCGGAGTAGCATCGCGAGGGTGAGGGACTCAGCCAGGTGGCTCTGCAGGTGGCTCCGAAACGGTGGACACACAGTGGCGGGACACGTACCACACGAGGCACAAACACGACCCTTGTTCCTGCGTGCCTAGGAGGGTGTCAGACGGGAGTCACGGCCCAGGCAGGTGGCATCGGGGGACCAGGGGGCTCCAGGGACTGTAATTTTATCTCTTCTTCAGGAAGCGCAGCAAATATGACCCGATGACAGCTAATCGTGGGCATCCTGGCGCGATGTGGTCTGTCCTGTCACGCTTTGTGTTTGAGAGGTTTTTTGCTCAGTGGAAACCAGAAGCCCACCCAGCACGGGGCCCTGGGGGTGGGAGCCACCATGTCAGGCTAATTTTTTTATATATATTTTAGTTGTCCAGCTAATTTTTTTTATTTTCAGTAGAGACGGGGTCTGACTCTTGCTCAGGCTGGTCTCAAACTCCTCAGCTCAAACGATCCTCCGGCCTCGGCCTCCCAGAGGGCTAGGGTCACAGGAATCAGCCACGGCGCCCGGCCCTGATGTTCTGTCTTGATCCACTTAGTTATTAAGAAAAACTATTCAGTGTTCACATGTAGCAGCAAAATTTATTATTTAACCTATTTTAAAGCAGCCTATTGTTTCTTTAAAATGCATACAAAGCAACAGACTTATGTAAAGCGTGGCGGTTGTAGAGGCCCCAGAATGAACCTTCCTGGTCACTGCAGGTTAGGTGGGCGCTGACCCGAGGAGCGAAGGGAAGTGCGAGGCCCAGCGCTGCTCCCGGCCCCTCTGGCGGGCGGCAGGGGGCGGGGGGCAGGTGGGACGGGCGGGGCAGGCCGGGCTCTTAGAGGGACCCGAGGGGTAGAGCCTCGGTGGGGTGGGAATCTCTCCTTTCCTGGTGTTGTCAGGACCCACAAATCGCTCTGGTTCTTCACCTGGGGCTCACTGCTGCCCACGGCCCTTCCAGCTTTGCGGTTCCCTGACCCGCCTCTGCCACGTCCCCGGGAGCCACCACCTGGGTCTCTCTGCCCTCTAGTGCCATTTTTTGAATCTTAATCAATTCTGGTTCGTTTTAGTATTTATGACATAAAGGAAATATTTCATGATTTTTATTCATCACGTTTCTGTGCACACGTTCTCCACGGCGCTGCTGAGGGGCGAGGACTGCGTCTCTGCATGGCTTGGTCCCCCAGCTCCGCTTCTGCTCCGGGGTGTCGGCGCCTACAGAGGCGGCGGCCAGACAGGTGATTCTCTTAAAGGAGAAACTGATTTATTAGATTTCCGAACTAGTTTTGCAACTACATGGGGAAACGGTGGAGTAAACGTTAGTTTTAAAATTCCATCCTGCGATTGGCTGGACTCGCAGACTTTCCGGGCCGCGTGGCCCCTCCAGCACCGTGTGCAGCGGACAACCCTGGGGGGCTTCGCCTGAGCCCCGCGTGGTACTGGGGAGGAGCCGGCCGTTGCGAAAGAGCCCGCGCATCCCGTCTGCGCGGCCCTCCTCACGTTTCCCGAGTGGGGGGTGAAGCTTAGCGGACGTGTTCGCGGTCGAGCTGTGTGTCTAAATAGTAAAGTGGGGGAGTCTCTCACTGGAAGCCTCGTCTTCCTGAAATTGCTGCCGTAGCCTTGATTTGGGGCGGAGACCCCACTCTGACCCTGTCCTTGTGTTGCAGGTGTTGTGTCCTTGGTGGCCGTTCACCCGTCCACGGTAAACCCGCTGGGGAAGCAGCTCTTGCCGAAAACCTTCGGACAGTCCAATGTCAACATTGCCCAGCAAGTGGTAAGGTGCCTGGACTCACGGAGACTGCGCGGATAGCGATGGTGTGGGGGCTGGGCGGCGCGGTGGGCAGGGGCGTGTGCGCTCCAGCTCGGGCTGGGGTGGAGATTCGCGGTGCGCAGCCATACAGGGGGGCGTCAGAGGGTCATGGGGCTGCCTTGTGTGGGCCGCTCACACTCTGGCGGTTGGTGTGCTGGGAGTTTGCCAGACCTGGGGACGTCAGCTGTGGCAGTCCCCTGCCTCCCCGGGCTGCGGGCTGCTTTGGTTATTAACGCTGCTCTTCACCGATTTCATTTCCTGTCTTCGTGTCCGTTTTCTTTTCCTCTCTGCGGATCCAGCCTGGAGCCCTTCAGACAAGGCGCCCGAGGAGTCCTGGCCTCGCCCGGGCCCACAGCTCGTGGGTGGGATGCAGGCGCGGCCCCCAAGGGCTCCAGCCCTTCTTCCGGCACCGGAGGGCTCTTTCCTGGCCTGAGAGGCTCTGGCCCGTCCTGGTCGGCGGCGGCCACCTCTGCTCCTGCCAGGCCTGGGCCCCACCCGGCCCCCTCAGCCCTCCGGCCGTGTCCTCTCTGGAGGAGGGGAACCCGAGTCTGGTGCCCTGTCCCCAGTGTCTCCTGCCCCAGGGAGCTCTGTGCCGGGTGGTCTCCTTGCTGCGTAATGGCGTTTCCATCAGAGAACAACGACCACACGCCACGAGTGTTTTGGTCATTTCTACACTTCAGTCTTCATTTTAAATTCATTCCTGCTGTTTGCATTTATTTAAACACAGTTGAAATTCTCTGGGTCCCTTTAGCAGATCTTAGTGTTTGAGTTGTAAGAGGGAGCGGCTCGTGGCAGAGCCGAGAGGTGGCACCCGGGGGCGTGAGCAGGGCCCCTCCTGAGGGCCCCCTTGGTGCTGCCCGCAGCGGTGTGAGGAGGGCGGACACTCCCGGGCGGGTGTTCCAGGCACTGCCGGTGCTCAGCGTCCTGCCAGGGAAACGGGACAGTCTCTTGCGGAAAGTCGTGGGTTATTGGAAGTGGCCATTTGTGGAAGTCTCTGGCATGTGACAGCTTCTCAGTAAATGCCATTTCGGTAACAGCTAAAAGCCCAGTTTTTTCGAGCTGTAGGATTCGTACGGTTTGATTTCATAGGTGCCATCTGCACATCATAGCCGAGTTTATCTTGGAGAATAAGTGTAGCGACGGTTCCATTTTTATTGCTGGTATAGAGAGGTGGGAGGAAAATTAGCATGAAAATTATTCATTGATGTGCTTTAAGCTTTATCAATCTGACAGCCCCGTCACTGGTGCAGGTTCAGCTGTCTCAGTGGAGCTAGGGGTCGTCTCGCTCTGCAAAGGCCTCACGCTGTGGATTGAAGCTCACAAATTGCAAATGTCTCTCGAACCTTTTTATATTCCAAAAGTTTAAAAGTGGGACTGGCTGGTTGTGACGTGAGGTGGCTCAGTCCTCGGCTGGGTGGGGGGGGCGCCGGGTCTTTGACCTTCACTGGTCTGTGGGCCACAACTGGCGCTGGTGTGCGGGCTGCATGCTCAAGGCGTCCACAAAGTCCAGGTTGGAGCGGCCAGCTGCCCTGTGAGCCCTCCCAGAGGCATTGTGGGCAGCCCGTCCCCCAGAACAAGAATCTTATGGTAAAAATTACCTTTCCTTTGTAATTTTACCTCTAGACCATAAGTCCCTAAACGTTGTGGTTTCCTTCCATCTGCTTTTGGATTCTCTGTTGTCAATGGGAAAAAAGACCAAACTGTGTAAAATAATTTTAAAGAGATTTACTCTGAGCCAAATTTGAGGACCATGACCCGGAGCCACACCCAAGAGGCCCTGAGCAGTGGACTCGCAGAGGTTGGGTTACAGTTTGGTTTTATACAGTTCAGGGAGACAGGGGTTACAGGTAAAGTCATAAATCAATACGTGGGAGGCATACATTGGTTTGGCCCAAAAAGGTGGGCCATCTCGGAGGGGGGGCTTACAGGTTATAGGTGGGTTTAAAGATTCTTTGGCCTGTAATTGGTTAAAGACATGAAGCTTTGTCTAAAGGCTTGGCTTGGAATGTTTCAACATAAGGAGCTGTTTATCAGAGATGAGCCAGGGCACATCTATTTGTTGTGTAAATTGAGGACCTGCAGGTATGTGTTGGCTAACATAGCCTTAGGCCTGTTAATGGGTTACAAAGGATGTCACCAAGAAGGGAGGGGGGAATGATAAGGCATGTCTGACCTCCCTCCTCCTGGCAGGCAGTTTAGTTTTAGGATATTCCTTTGGCCATGAGGGGGTCCATTTAGTCAGCCAGTGGGGGGTGAGCCTTAAAATTGTATTTTAGTTCACAATTCCTCCCTTTTGGCCAAGATCTGTCAGAGGCAGCATCTATGGCCAAACTCTTATTTTGTCCCATCCGTTGCCAGGGTGGTGTGGCTACCTGCCCCGGGTCCATCCAGTCCCTCGGTGGGACCCTTGTGGCCAAGAGGACTGAAGAGCCCAAAGGGGGCTTACAGCCAATTAAATATTTTAAGCCAAACAGGACCGGACAGGCACTCATTAACACTTTAAAATCTTCTAGGTGACGTAGGAGTAAAATCCAAAATGTCAAAGGCAAAGCTACAAAACTAACTTACCTATAAATGTTGAACCACTATATTCTTGGGCTTAGTGGTAGTTTTGTAGCAAGTGTAATGATCATTAATATTTAAGCTAAGGTAATTTGGAGACTTTTATTGTGTCATAATATTTTAGTCTCTTTAGTAATTTATACTAAGGTGGCTGATAAATTACTCATTATATCTCCTTTTGTGTAAATCCATAACTGAGAAAAATTATACTCAGGGAGTTCTAAGTCTATAGGAAATAGAAAAAAAAAAATTTACGATTGTGATGGATCTTTACAGCATGTGGTCTGAAAAGACAAAGCATTTCAGTTAGTATCCCTTTAGGTTCTGTGCGCCCCTCCTTAATCTGGAGGGTCTAAACTAATTCCATCCCTCGGAATCAGCCCTTACAATCTCACACGCCCCCTCTTCCGCGATAGTCCCTGGGCCTAGAGGGAGGATATTTGAACAGGGCTTTGGCAGATTCCAAGGTTCTAGGTCCTGGAGATCAGGTAAAATTGCTATTTACTTAAAATTTGTCAGGACTCTGGAAAACAAAACAAAATTAGTAATGTTTAAATAAAGAGTCTTTTTGTGAAAATTTAGTTAGGTCTCATGAGGTTGAGTTAGCTATGCTCATGGTCGTATCAGTTTTCTAATTAAAATTAAAGTCCTGGGGCCGGGCGTGGTGGCTCACGCCTGTAATCCTAGCACTCTGGGAGGCCGAGGTGGGCGGATCGTCCCGAGCTCAGGAGTTCGAGACCAGCCTGAGCAAGAGCGAGACCCCGTCTCTACCAAAAATAGAAAGAAATTAATTGGACAGCTAAAGATATATATAGAAAAAATTAGCCGGGCATGGTGGCACATGCCTGTAGTCCCAGCTACTCGGGAGGCTGAGACAGTAGGATAGCTCGAGCCCAGGAGTTTGAGGTTGCTGTGAGCTAGGCTGATGCCATGGCACTCGCCCCAGGCAAGAGAGTGAGACTCTGTCTCAAAAAAAAAAAAAAAAAATTAAAGTCCTGGAAATTTGTTTTGCTTTAGTCCAATGGTATATAATCTCTGAAGATACTAGAAACCAGTATTCAAGTGGATTTGTCAGTCTTTTTTATGACTTTACTTGAAGAAGCCAACTTTGGACTTAGCCAGAAAGAACCACTTTCTGAGATGAATTAAAGTAAAATAATAATTTTCTAAAGATGACAGAACTTGGACTAGCCATGGATAGAGACAATTGATAAACCAAATTGGTTACTTTTCTGGCATATAGCAATTTACATAATAACCATAATTATTACTTGATAATACATGCCAAGACACGTCAATGTTTTACAATACTGGAACACCTATTAATAACATATTTATACAAGTATAGCCCAAACAAAGTTAAACGCCATTTCATATCTGACAATGTTCCCTGTATGGTTTTGACATACTAAATAAATCTAATCTCTGTTTTAGATTTTTAGATTTTCAGTGGCCCTAATACATAAAAAGGTAGTTTAAGGTCAAAAGGCTGGATTTAGAATTTAAGTTTTGGAAAGGCTGTCAAATATCAAAGGCTTAAAACATTTGTTCATGTACAATCAGAAACCGCTATAAAATAAGGGTCATTTATTTAACCAAAAGAGATAGTCATCAAAAGATTCTAAAGGTGATTAAAGTTATATGGGTATAAATCTTAACCATTTTAAAGTTAGTTTTTCTAGTTAGTCAAAACCTAATAAAGAGAGCACAGGGATTATCTGATAAATCATAAAATCTTTGTTTCTTTTAGGTCAGTTACCAAAATTAAAGAAAAACCTTCTGTATGATATTTTTTTAAATTAAAAAGGAAATATGTTATAGAATCAGAATGAGTACATTATGTCATTTCATTAAGAGTAAATTAATATTAACAGAAATCTTTGTTTTAGCCAAAAAAAAAAAAATTTTTTTTTAATTACAGCCAACTGGACCACATACAAAATTCCTTAATAAATTCCCTTTTATAAACTTTATCCCAACCTGCACGTACCAGCTACAAAACATGCCTAAAAACTTTGTTTTGTCCTAACACTTCCTTTTCCTAAATAACCAGTCATTTTAGGACAAAAAATTCCACACAAGATACTTTCTTTACATTATTCTTTCTGTTTAACCTTTCTTACCAAAAAATATATTTCTATATTCATTGCCTTTTTACATCTTTCTCTTACTCAAAAGTGGAATTTTATTTTTATTTTCTTTCTAAATTTATTTTGATTCAACCTTTAAATAACCTCTGAATTAGACAAAGTTATATATATATATAATAAGAACACATTCTGTTTCTTTTATAATTTCTTATTAAAAACATCTCATTCTTTGGTACACCTTATATACACAATTACATGCATTGAGCGGAATTCTTATTTTTAGTAACTTTAAATTTTAGTGAAAGCTTAAAAAGCAGGAAGTCATGAATTGTTCATCGTAAGACACTTGCTGTCATGAAGTAAGATTGCAGGTTATTATAAAATTATAGCCAAACTGATAATTCAAATTTTTTTTTAAATGCAAAAATCCTATTCTTTGAGAGAGACTCAGTTTCCCCAACAAGACCTAATAGACAGACTGAAGTACAAGTTAATAAGGAGGCTGAATCTGTGTCTTTCTTTCCTTCCCTTCCTTTTTGCAGTTCATTAAAAGGTGAATAAAAAATCTTTTGTTATTCCTATTAATATCATACGACAATCTAGTTCAAAAGAGAAAACCAAATTTCATTGTATTAGTGTATTAATGATAAAGTTAATTTTAATAAAATCTTACAAACAAATCTATCTAATTTTAACCAATTTGACTGTAAGTTAAGACTTTTATAAATCTTTATAACCTTTAATTTTTATATTCACTTAATTTTTAATGATCATTTACATATTGAATGTTGAAGTAGTTTCAAAAATCAATAAATTAGACAAAATTATCTTTTAACAAAATACATCATACAACATTTTTATTAAAAAGTTTTTGTATAGAATTGTTTCCCTTTCATCTAGAAGTTTCAATTACATATACAGATGATAATGTCAACTCTTAGAAAAACCTAGGAAGTTAAAGTAACTTTGATCTGTTAGTCACCAATTTTATAAGCATTTCTAAATATAAAAATAAGATATTAAGGTATAAGCTTAAACTTATGTTTGAGAACTAATGTTCTAGTATTTCACCTTATAAATGATCCAGACATTTTATGATTATCTTTTTTTTAAATTTAACATAATGACTTTAATGTTTTAAATTATATGAAAATTTCATTTGTATTCATTTCATGTATATTTACCTAATTTATCTATCTTAGCAGTTCACTTAGATTCCAGCTATTAGTTAAAAGTTATTTTTCCATTAACCATTTTTATATGCTGTAAATTAAGTATATAACACAGAACAGAGATAAAAATACAGTTTTAATTACTGTTTTTTTTAATTCATAAATCTTACCAAGAAAAACAAGTATTTCAATAAGACTTGTTATTTTAAACAAATATAACATCACTTCTAAATTTTATAAACATAGTAGACATTTTAGAATATTCTGTTTAAAGGTGTTCATCGATTAAATCCTTCCAAAACATCACATTCCAGAACAAAATCTATTGACATCATAGGGATCAAAGTGTCCCCGGCCCCCAAAGTTTGGGAGCAAAGGCCACTGTTCCCATAAAGACTTCCTGAAAATTTACTGACATGAAGATTAATAGGAGAAAGAATTAAAACTTACACACGGACGCCTTCAGAGTGAACACTCAAAGATGCAGGAGAAATTGTCCATTTTTATGTTTAAAGTATGGACAGCCATGTAGAAATATGATTGGACAAAAGGGGTGTGACCTAATTCTAAGCGGCTGCGTGGCAGAATCCAACATGGCTTTATATGTAGATTCCGCTTGGCCTCTGAGTGAGCATTCCTCCCTTCTGGGTGCAGGGCAAGGCCCTTTCTGGAATGGGGTTTTACAGAAAAACAAAGTAGGTCAGGTAATTACTTTATGGCCATTTTACATAGAATAATTTTAGGTTTTATGGCTAGCTTTCAGAAAAAAGGGGTTCTGGCCTTTACGACCTGCCTTGGGTAAAGGGACTCTGGTTTTTATGACTAGATTCAAGAAGAACTGGTATAAGAGGCAGACAGACAAGGCAAAGTCAGAAAATTTTTGCTTCTGAAGCCTTCATTTTAAGTTAGTTTCTGAATCCCATCAACATGAGATCACCTGACTGTAGACTGAGAGGAAAAAAACCTTCAGCGCCAATCCTTAGCACCTCCAACAATAATACAAAGAGGTAACATGCCTTTTACATGAGGATCAAGGTTAAGCTGTTTTAAAAACAATCTAAATAGTCTCAAAGCAATTTCTTTAGGAGGGTGTAAACTTGAGTATATGCAATATTTAAAGAGTAAGACTGTTTTGAGATTCTCTTGGATTTTAACCATCATTCACTTTTTATCTTAAATTACTACACAAAAACTAATAATTTATAAATTTTTCCTAGGCAAAAACTTTGTTATAGAAACATAATGCACATAACCAGCTAGCTTGTAACGAGTAGGACAAAAATGGACAAGACCAAGGGAAAACTGAAGCTTCCAATTTAAGTTCTTCCAACAACAACTTCTAGGACAACTTTGAATCCCTGACAGTACCGTTAACATCAGATGATAGTGAGTTAGAAACATTTTGTGTACCTCTCTACGGACATTGAATCAGTTTAAGTAAACTATATCTGTAGCTAGGGTTAAAAGACCAAACCCAGAATATTTTCATAAACCTTGACCATAAGTTTTTTTGTGTGTGTGTGTGTTCTACTTGGTGTTTTATTTATTCTAATTTGCTGACACTTAGGCACATTTGCATTTGTACCTTAAAGTTAAACACATAGGTATTTTTGTTGGTAACTCAGATATACTGATTGTCATTAAACCAAATATTATATTTACTTTACTTATCAAAAACCACACATTAGTTTGTCTTTGGCTGAGTTTATATTTTTATAACCTTTATGTCAAATCTTGACACCTCAAGAACATAAAACTGTCCAGTAAAACCCAGGCATAAACAAATATATGCTGACAACTTGAAAACATTTTTACTATTACTTTACTAATAACACCTTTTTTTTTTAATAATAACCCAGCTTATGTACCAAAGATTACTAAATTCACGTGAACCATTTGGGTTTAATTTATGAGCGCTCCCTTATTTTTAAGACGGTCCAGAACCATGTAAGCTCAAACATGTAATACGTGGACAGACACAAAACATACCTAAACATGTACACTCTTTCACACACATACACTGTTTCACACACATACATGCATATAAAGTTCTGATAGATTTTACCCTAGAACTCTAGCCATGGGATGGTAACACAAACTCACCAGTCTGTAAAAGACAGCTGGATCCAAATTTCCTCTGACGAAACTGGAACTTGTTCACATGGCAAACTTTAGTTGCCCTGATAGGTAACCTAATTAGGCCTGTGGATCAAAGTTTTGGGTAAAGCAGTTTCCATGGCACTTTGATTTTTTTTTTTTTTTAAACCTTTACCCTTTTTTTTCCCTTTCAGTTCAAAATCAGTTTTTAATGTTTGCATTTTAGCTAGAACTGGCTGCAGGATCTCCAGGTAGCCTTTCAATTGTAAATACCATAAACAATGAGTTATCTTAACATCCATAGGGAAAGTTAGCAGGTTTTAGAGTAGTCAGAAAAGAAGAGAAATAGCTTGAGACATTTTAACTCTATAGTGGTAGGTCGACCATTTGAGCTCTGGATTTTCTTTGATGTAATTTGCCCTTTTGTAAAAACCTGTGCACAAGAATTAGCTGTAACCAGCTGGAGCCCTAGAAAAACTTGGCATGCCTTTGAATGTCTTCATTTACACAAATACTTGCAAGTAGAGGTACCACAAACCAACTGGGGTGCCCAACGGGGCTCATTCTCCTTGTTTTTCCTCATTTTTAAAGGATTTCACATTTTTCTTTAAAAGAAGCAACCAAACTGTAATACAGGGTTTGGCATCGTGGATCAGAGTGTGCTGATTGTGGGTGGGGCTCCTCAGTGTTCCACCACTGAGTTGGTCCCACCCTCTTACGTGTCTCAGTTTCTCTCTTGAGGTTCTAGTACCTCCAAGAGGGCTCAAAACGCCGAGTGATCAGCTCTTATGTGCATTTCCTGAACGAGCTTTCTTTTAATTAATTTGTTGGGGGGTTCCCTATAGGACCACTCACACCTTGGGGAATTGCCCCAGGCAACTCCCACTCGGGACCCCGGTCACCCAGGGCTGCCAAGCCTGGAAGGAGTAAGATGCCCCTTCTCTTTGGAGCTGAGGAACTCAGTCTCTCATTTATCTACAAGCAAGACAGTTCAGTTTCCTCTTTTAAAAATGCACATAAAAGCCAACTGAGATTAATTTTAGGATAAAAAGACAATGGAGAAGACCCTGTAGAATGCACCTCCAAATCTAAGTTAGGATCCCAAACAATTCCTAGGAAAAGAACCAGCTCAGAGTAAACCGAGACCATCAACCAAAAACAGGAGGTCTGGAGCTCAGGAGGACTTACCAGTTCCGCCCAAGGAGAAGCTCAGAGTTGGAGGGCCCAAAAGGGCCATGCCGGTACCTGGGGCCGAGTTCAGGCTGCTCCTTTGGCGGTCCTGAGTCTTCTCTGAGCCCCATGTCTGGGCGCCAATCCTGTCAATGGAAAAAAAGACCAAACTCTGTAAAATAATTTTAAGGAGATTTACTCTGAGCCAAATTTGAGGACCATGACCCGGAGCCACGCCCAAGAGGCCTTGAGCACGTGGATTCACAGAGATTGGGTTACAGTTTGGTTTTATACATTTCAGGGAGACAGGGGTTACAGGTGAAGTCATAAATCAATACGTGGGAGGCATACATTGGTTTGGCCCAGAAAGGTGGGCCATCTCGAAGCAGGGACTTACAGGTTATAGGTGGGTTAAAAGATTCTTTGGCCTGTAATTGGTTAAAGACATGAAGCTTTGTCTAAAGGCTTGGAATGTTTCAACATAAGGAGCTGTTTATCAGAGATGAGCCACTGGACATAGATTTGTTGTGTAAATTGAGGACCTGCAGGTGTGTCTTGCATACCCTTAGGCCTGTTAATGGGTTACCAAGGATATCCCCAAGAAGGGAGGGGGCGTGATGAGGCATGTCTGACCTCCCTCCTCCAGGCAGGCAGTTTAGTTTTAGGATATCCCCTTGGCCACGAGGGGGTCCGTTCAGTCAGCCGGTGAGGGGTGAGCCTTAAGATTTTATTTTAGTTCACACTATGTAAGAGGAGCCACACGCCACACTCGGAGGTGATTCCAATTTCAGTTTCCAGAGTCTGTGAAATTAAGGTGCAAAAAGAGTGTTCTCAGGGCAGAGGGTGCCTGAGGTCTCAGGGCTGGAGCTGGAGCCAGTGAGGATGGCTGGCGGGGGGGCTCCTAGGCGAGGTGGGGGCGCTTTGGGGAATGTTGGGGGGCGAGGTGGGAGTGGGGGCTCCTGGCCCGGGGGCTGCTCCCAGGCCCCCTGCCGTGGGACGCTTGGGCCTCGGGTTCTGTTTTCTCAGTGCTGATTGGGAAGCGAGACTCCCCGGGGGGCTGAGCGGGGAGGAGACTCGGGGCGAAGCGGCCAGGTTACCTCCTTTGAGCACGTGGCAGGAGACTCCTGGGGCCGGCTCGGGTGCCGCCTCCTGCTCCCGGTGGGAGGGGACCAGGGCACCCGTCCTGGAGAAGCAGTCGCTAAATCCGAGGGGCAGGCGGCCCCCAGGTCCCCTGTGTGCCTCCTGCCGGCGCCCCCTCCCAGGGCTCTGCGGTCTCTGCATTTGGGGTGCAGCGACCCACGGGGTGCGGGCGGCTCCGCGGGGAGCCCGGGGCCTCGGCCCCGCCCCCGACCCTGAGCTCGCTCCCTCTCCCTGGGCCCTCGGCTCTGGCCTCCGGCCTCCCCCGAATCCAGCGGGCGCTGTGTCCCGGAGCCACCGTGCTTGGTGGCCTGCGTGTGGCGGAGAGCGGTCGACGTTGTCTGCCCAGCCGCGCGCGTGCGAGGAGGGCGGGAAACATCCTCCGACCCGCTAAGAAGGAAAAGCGCGCGCGGCGGCGAAGCCGGTGCCGCCTTCCTGAAGAGCGCGTGCCGGCCCGGGCCGAGGGGGCGCCGGAGGAGAGGCGCGGAGAGCCCGCCGTCCTGAAGGGCGCGTCCTGCCGGCGGCGCGAGGTCTGCGCAGACTCCGCAGGGGTGAAGACGGGCGTGAGGGGTTTCCGGTAGGCGGCCCTTTCCGGCTGTGCGCTGCGGGGCTGTGGGCCGCGCCTGGGGGTCCCGTCGTCCCGGAAGGCCGTCGGTGCCGTCGCCGAGCACCCGCCCGCTGGCTTTTCCATCTTCCAGGCCGACGCGACGCGTGTCGGGTAGAAAGCGTACTTGGGCGCCCAGCCGCGGCGTTTTCACCGCCGGGTCCGTGTTCGATAAACGACACGAGACCGTCGGCGCTTCGCTGTACAGCGGGCCTCGTGCCGGACTTTCCGCCCGCTGCCGGCGGCGGGCCGGGCGGGCCCCGGGAGGCGCTGCCTCAGCCCGCGCTGCTCCCCCTCACGCGGGTCTGCCGGGCCGCGTGCGCGACGGGCGGCGGTGGCCGCGGCGGAGGGGCCGTCTGCCTGGGACCTCGTGCGGCCCTGCGATGCCGGGGCGTTGCGCGGGCGCCCGAGCTGCGTTCCGGGACTTCTCCGGCCGCTCCGGGCCTGCGCGCTCGTTGTCGCGGCTCCACCGAGCGTCACCGGCCGCTGCGGGAAGGACGCTGCGCCGGGGAGGGCTGTTCGGACCCGGACCTCGTGAGAAACGTGCTTCCCGTGGCGACCCGGTGCCCGCAGACACGCGTGTTCGTGGGGTGGTCGCTCGCCTGGGAGAGATCTGCTCTTTTCTCATTGTTTGATTTTGCAGAAAACCCACTAATTTGATTTTCGGGCACTAATTGGGGCGACGCCTCTGATGGAAACGTGCAGATACGTGTTTACGTTTAATCAAAGTGCAAACGCAGTTGAGAGGTTTTTGTTTTCGCGGTGGACTGGTGATCTGGGCTTAGCGGTGATTCGGAAGCCCTTTGCCAGCCGTTCCCAGGCCGCGCAGGTGACGCATGTGTGCCTCTAGGATGCAGAGCCAGGGAGGGCCGGCTTAAGGCGGCCGAGGGTGCCAACCCACCGCATCCCTCCGCATCCCTCCCTCGGAAGCGCCTGTCTGCACGGCGGCGTGTGCTGAGGCGCCGGGGTGCGGGGCAGACGGGGGGCGCCCGTGGAGGAGTCGGCCGGGACGGAGGCAGAGCCACACAACGTGGTCTGTGACATGGAACGCCGATTGGCCGTGCAAGGCCGTGTCTGTGTCCCCAGATGTTGGCACTTGAGTATTCATTAATGCAGATGAGCGATAAGACCTTGTTGTCAAAAGACAGACCGAGTATTCTCTTCCTTTGGTGAAGGAGGCGTTGTCGTCTGCCTGGGACGTGCTGTGGGCCGTGGCGGGCGTTGCTCAGGGTCAGCCTGCCCCTCCCGGCCACCCTGGTCCTGCGTGCAAACGCTGGGCCGATGGCAACACCTGCCCTCTGTTCCCTGGGCCGGAGTCCTCCCCGGGGCTGCCTGGTACCGTCCGGGCCCCACGTTCCCCCAGAGAGCGCCCGTGGGGACAGGCACCCAGTGACAAATGTAAACCCAATTGCGGTTGTCACCTGGGGGGGCTATTCTGTGGAGCTGGCAGAGGAGCTGGTGTTACCCCGTGTTTGCCTTTCTTTTGAGAGCGGTTTGTGTCTGTTTTCTCACGTCTTTCGTACCACAGAAGCTGTGGTTTTATCCACGCCCACGTCACAGGAGAACAGGAGTATGTTGAGGTCGTGTGTGAGGTCTGTACCGGTCCCAGTCGTCATGTCCCGCCCGTGGCCAATGGTCACAGCTTGCATGGAGGGAGCCTTGCTCCGCACCTGGCGTGCCGCGGTTGTCCGATGTTTGCTGTGGCTCTTGTTCCGTGGTGCCGATGGCTGCGAGTGTAGGAGGGACACAAGGGCGCGGCGCACTCCATGGCGCCAGCCGCTGGGTATTTACTCTCTCGCTCTTTTTCCCGTGTGGTTAACGAACTTCAGCAGTGGCTGTGGATGACCAGGCGTGGCGAGGACAGCGGCGTGGCGTGGAGATGACTGATTGTTCTGAATTGTCTCTTCCGACTGTAGGTCATTGGTACGCCGCAGAGACCGGCAGCGCCAAACACTGTCGTGGTAGGAAGCCCACACACCCCCAACACTCACTTTGTCTCTCAGAGCCAGCCTTCCGACTCCTCACCTTGGTCTGCCGGGTGAGCACTTCCTTCCCGCCCTAGAGCCGTAGACCCGCTTGCAGGCCTCCCCCACCACCTCCTGCGGCCACACGTGGTGCGTGACGGCGCCATGGGCTCCCACGTATGTTGATCTCAGAGCTCCTCATCAAGTCCTCCCATCGACTGGGGAATGTTCCGTGGTGCCCAGCACAGACTGCAGTTGGGCACATGGCCTCGGTCACGGAGCCAGGCCCGCCCACCCCATGGCGTTTGGGGTGGCAGCTGCTCTTGGCCAGGAACGGCCTGGGACACGCCACGTTCCCTTGTCTGCCCTGGGCTCACCTAAGCTTGCCTGTGCCTCGGGTCACGGCCCCACCGGATGGTCCCAGCACAGCCGCTGCTTCCACTGAAGCAAAGTCTGACGTGGAAATGCTTTACCCCCAGGTCAGCGGTGTGTCTGTCTGTACAAACACGCACACACACGGCTGTAACCCATGTTCGTATTAGTTCTAAAGCAAAAGTCGTCAGTGCCCAGACTCAGCCAGGGAGACATCTGGCCTTTCTTCTTAACGTGGTCACTGGACGGAGGTAGCAGGTCGGAGCTCTCCTCCTGCTCTGAGCGCACCTGGCAGTTTGCACCTGTGTCAAGCGGCCATTGCAGTCTAAGCATTTGCCTTAAGAAATCACAGCCTGCTGAAATTTGCCCCTGGAACTGCCAAGTTTATACTAACACGTCTCCTAATTCCTGATGTTGGTGGCCATCGTTAGAAAAGCGGAGCTTAACGTACTGACACATATCAGATACTTGCTGATTCTTACCCACCTGGGTGTCTGCCCTTTTTTCTTGGCATTTGAAAACACAGAGGCGTGATCTGGCCTTGGAAATGGTCAGTTTTTGGCCTTTAAAAGCACTGGGCACCCGTCCGCATCCTCGGGGCGCAGGCGCTGGGCGGAGCCGCTGTCCGGTGCTGGCCTGCGCAGTCCTGGCCTGGCGGGGGACGTGCTGCACCTGGGCTCGGCCCTTCCATGTAGCTGGTTAGACGCTTGAGGGGAAAGTGCGGTCAATTCGCGGCTGAGTGAGCCGCCAGTGCTCACGGCCGTTTATGTTTCCCTTTGTGTCTCGAAGGAAGCGCAACAGGAAGGGCGAGAAGAACGGCAAGGGCCTGCGGCACTTCTCCATGAAGGTCTGCGAGAAGGTGCAGAGGAAGGGAACCACGTCCTATAACGAGGTGGCGGACGAGCTGGTCGCGGAGTTCAGCGCCGCCGACAACCACATCTTACCCAACGAATCGGTGAGCATGTGAGGCCAGGGCTGGCGGGACAAGACCGCATGGCGTAGTTCACGGGTTTTAAAGTTGAAACAATTGCAAATGCACAGAAAATTCCAAATACAGCAAAAAAGAATTTTTCCTGACCCGCTGCAGGCGCGTCGCTGGTGAGGTGCTCTGCGTGCGATCCTGCGGGGCTGGCTCCGCCCGCCCGGGTCCGCTGCAGGGATGCCCTCCTCGCCCCACAGACGGGCTTGGGGCAGCCCCACCCGGTCCCAACCCTGCAGGACTGGGCGGTTCTGTGGGGACGTGTCTGGGGTCGTGGCTCCGTGGGAAGAACTAACGGCGCACCTCTGCTGTAGGTCGTAGGTGCGCGTGGCCTAGAGTGCACTGTGTTAATCTGCAAGCGTTTGCGGCATTTGGACAGTTGACTCTGTCTCCCCAGGCTTACGACCAGAAGAACATAAGACGCCGGGTCTACGATGCCTTAAACGTGCTGATGGCCATGAACATCATCTCCAAGGAGAAGAAGGAGATCCGCTGGATTGGCCTCCCCACCAACTCGGCTCAGGAGTGTCAGAACCTGGAGGTGCGCCGCCAGCTCCGCGCCGTGCACGCGCAGATAGCCCCGTCGGTCATTCGCAGGGCCTGCGCTGCGAGCACCCTGGGTGGGGCCGCTGCGCGAGGTCCCCGCGTCCTCGGTCCCTGGTGTCGCAACTGGTGTCGGGCGCCGTTCACCCCCGTCCTGGCCTGGCTCTGCAGACGCAGGCTGCCGGGGAGGGAGCGCGGCTGGCCCACTAGAGCGCATCTAACTCAAGTGTAGGTTAATTCTGGATCCTAGTTTGTGGGATCTGTTAAAAAAATATCATAGCCAAAGCCAAGAGAGGGGGCAGGGAGGTGTAGTTTGGAAGCGGAAGAGAAACTCACCTGTGTCTGAGCACGTGCCGTGTTCCACATACGTGCGTGTCCTGCGACTGAGTTCAAGGTGAGCGTCGGGGTGCTGTGAATGCTGGTTTTACACACGCAGAGGGGACAAGTGTGATGACTTCTTGCGTCGGTGGTTTGTCTTTCAAGGTGGAGAGACAGAGAAGACTTGAAAGAATAAAACAGAAACAGTCTCAACTTCAAGAACTTATTCTGCAGGTAAGAAAATACTTACCTGGGAGGTGACTTTTGTTGTGCTAATTCAGTTTTCCAGCATCTGCCTGTGGCAGGGTGTGCTCTTGCGCGGTGAGTCAGGTCTCTGAGATTCTGGGTGTGGGTTTCTGTGCACTCAGGAGCTCACCTCACGCAGGTAGCGGGCACTGTGGCCCCTCTCTAGGGAGAAGCGTGTGCGTCCCTGGGCTCCGGTGTCTGGGTGGTGGCATCTGAAACACTCCCCCCGAGAGGTGCAGCCCACGCTGAGTGCCCAGTGTGTCTGAAGTGCTGAGGAACCCGCCTTCCGGGCTGAGCCCCAGTGGGCACCGGGGAAGTGCGGGCTCCTTGGAGCTGGGGGGCACGTTGCTTGTGGTGACTGCTGGCCAAGTGCTGACGGCTGCCTCCTTCCCAGCAAATCGCCTTCAAGAACCTCGTGCAGAGGAACCGGCAGGCGGAGCAGCAGGCCAGCCGGCCGCCCCCGCCCAACTCGGTCATCCACCTGCCCTTCATCATCGTCAACACCAGCAAGAAGACCGTCATCGACTGCAGCATCTCCAACGACAAGTATGTCATGGACGGGATGGGAGTTTTAGGGGAGTTAAAACCTGTTAGGATTTTTATTAGGACGAGTTTGAAAACATGGTACAATAGCTGAGGTTTGCAGACTGTCAGGAGCTGGCGAGTGTGTGCCCTGGGGCATGTCCTGCCTGTCACGTGTGCACGGTGGTCTGCGCTGTGACCTGAGCCCCTCGTGCTGTTTGTTTCTGAGTGTGGTTTCTTATTTTTTTTTGAGGCAGAGTCTCTCTCTGTTGCCTGGGCTAGAGTGCCGTGGTGTCAGCCTAGCTCACAGCAACCTCCAACTCCTGGGCTCAAGGGATCCTCCTGCCTCAGCCTCCCGAGTAGCTGGGACTACAGGCACGAGCCACCAGGCCCAGCTAATTTTTCTATTTTTAATAGAGACAGGGTCTCGCTCTTGCTCAGGCTGGTGTCGAACTCGTGACCTCAAGCGATCCTCCCGCCTTGGCCTCCCAGAGTGCTGGGATTACAGGCGCTTGCACCGCGCCCGGTCTGAGTGTGGTTTCCTGACGAGGCTTGGTGACGGCGGCCCCATGGGGCCGTGTCCTCCGGGAAACCCCGTCCTCCACCTTCCGGGGCTGCCTCTCCCCTCAGGTTCGAGTACCTGTTCAATTTCGACAACACGTTTGAGATCCACGACGACGTCGAGGTGCTGAAGCGCATGGGGATGGCCTGTGGGCTGGAGTCCGGCAGCTGCTCCGCGGACGACCTCAAAGTGGCAAGGAGCTTGGTGCCGAAAGCTCTGGAACCGTACGTGACAGGTCAGTGGTGCCCCAGGCGGCCCTGGCGAGGCTGCGAGGCTACTCGGCTGGAGTGATGGCCCTGGCCCCAGTGGGCACCCCGTCTTCCTCGCCCCTGCCAGCGTGCGGGACCAGGAACAAACACGAGGGATGGGGCGGAGGGGCGGGTCCGCCGGTGCCTCACCTGTGTGGACCCAGGGATTTGCATCCATGAGGGGCGTTGCGGAGAAGCTGCTGAGGCAGCTCAGGTTTCACCTCAAAGGGAGGCCAAAAGCCGGAGAAAGTGAAATTCTTCGCAGAGTGTAATTGGATCAATGGTTTTTCCCCCAAAGCGAGCTGGTTGGTCCCTAACAAAATAACCAGGAAAAGCATTTTAGGGTTGTCGACGTTCCGTGGCTGTGGGCGCCACGTGGCGCGGGTGGCGTCTGTTCTGCGAGCTTCCAGTTCCTGTGGCTCCAAGGCCTCAGGAGGCACAGCCACAGCATGGAGCATGGCGTCATGCTGAGAAGAGTGACGGACGTCCCCTCTGCTGCTCCCGCCTCTGTGTCCCTGTCCCTGAGAGGGTCGGGGAGCCTCCTCGAACCTGGAGGCGCCTCCGCCGTCCCAGAGCGAGTGAAACCCGGCCCCGTGACCCATGCTGGCGGGACACCTGCCCACAAGCCCGCGCCCCCCATCTGCCCTCAGCAGGGTCTGTCGCGCGGGGCGTGGAGAAGAGTCCCTGCACAGAGGCACTCGCCCACCTCCGTGTGACGGTGACATGACACCGGTATAGCAGCACGTGGCTGCCAATCACAAGCAAACATACGTGTTTCAAGGTCTCTCGTGCTTCCTTAGAAAAGACAGGCTGTGTGACCGCAGACTGACCCCCTGCTCTGCTGCGGGGCACGCACCAGACAAGCCCGCGGTGTCCGGGAGCTGCCGGCCGCCCGTCCTGGGGTGTGCGATTGTTTCTCTGCCACTCACTTTGTTCCTTCTCCTTTCAGAGATGGCTCAGGGATCCATCAGCAGCGTCTTCCTCACGACGGCGGGTTCCACGTCCAATGGCACGAGGCTCTCTGCCAGGTGACGCGCGGGGCGGGGAGGCAGCCCCAGCTGTGCGTGGCCCCGGGTCCCTGCCCTGCTCAGAACGTGGCTGGTCTGCTGAGGCCACCGCAGCTGCCCTGGGCCTGTCCCCGTTTTGGCTCCTTCCCCGTAAAAGTTAAAAGTGATGGATGGTTTTTATTTCTTTGAAAAGCAACGCCCAGCAAAGTAGGGCGAGAACCACCAGAACGCCACCGCCCTGCGTGGCCCGAGCGACGAGCGTTTCTAGGTTTGCCTCCGTTTTTAAGAACACGTTTGAGGTCCTGGTTTATATACAGTTCTGTGCTTTTTCCACCTTAGAGTCTGTGGTATGTGTTTTCCCACATTATTGAAGGAATTTTATTATTTAAGTAAAAGTACATTTAATCTTTGACCTCACGGTCCCACAGAGCAGGATGACGTCCCTAGGTTTTTAAAGGTAAATATAAGACAATTTTACAGTAGATATTAACAAAATGATGGTTTTATAAAGTTTTATATTTCATTATTACATATTATATAATTGTGTTAATCCTAAATATTAAGAAAATGTTTAATTTTATGAAAGATAAGAAATTAGTAACCTATAGGTCCAGGTCATAGGGGCTGATCTCTAAGCCCGGTGCGTTCACGCCCTGCTGGAATGTTCTGCCACCGTCCTAGCGCATCAGGGAGGGCGCGTGCGGGGCAGGATCCAGGTGTCACTGGCCGTGGGACCGGCGAGGCGGTGACATGAGCCAGGACCCCGCGTGGCGCCTGCGGGTGGTGCCCTCTGTCAGTTCTTCATCTCCAGCTACGTGTGCGAGAGCAGGGCTGTTCCACGGGGTGGAATTTGGCTATCGTCAGACTTTAATCTTCACATGATCCTTTTTATTGATGGAACTTTTGAGACTGGTCAGTGGAGACGAAGCCAGTACCATTTCAGAAGAAAACCTGTTTTCCCAGTGGCAGGATGTGACAGTTTTTGAAAGGGCGTTTAGGTGGTTCCCAGTTATGAGGAAAACGAGCAGCTTCGTGGCTGAAGTTCTCGCTGTTTCCGCGTCATTTTGGGTGTTTCCCAGATGCCGCATTGCTCCATCAAAAAGCACGTTCGCTAGCTTTACCATGCAGGGTTAATAAATACCTGTGAAAGGTGTTAACACACGTGCCCGTGGTTTGACGTTAGTGTTTAGTGTTTGCACACGCTCTCCGCTGTGGCCGGCAGCGGGCTCTCGTGGTGCTGCCGACCGCACGTGCTCTGTCCCCGTGGCCAGAGCGGACGCCCTGCTTCCCGCCCCACCCCATGCACTCCTCTCCCTGCCCCGTGCTGGTGGGGAGCGGAAGTCCTGGGAAGAAGGTTCTGGGGTTTTCAGCATGTGCCCTTGGCGGTTTTGTCTCAGGGTGAGTGAGGACTCACCGTGGGGCTCTGCCGCCATCCCCATTTCAGTGACGGATTCAAGACGACAGGCTGGGCGGGGTGTGGACAGATGACCTGGTGGCTGGCGCGGGTTCTGTGCCGTGGGTGTGATAGGAGAGACTCCGCCAGCCTGCGCTGTGGCTCGGCCCGACAAGGCAGGGGCACCACTGACCTCGCGCCGGCCCTGTCCTTGCAGTGACCTGACCAACGGCACAGATGGGACGCTGGCCACCAGCTCCAATGGGTCTCAGTACAGCGGCTCCAGGGTGGAGACCCCGGTGTCCTGCGTCGGGGAGGATGAGGATGAGGATGATGAGTTCAACGAGAACGAGGAGGACTGACGTCCGCGCAGTGTCCTCGCAGCCCTCCGGCTCCATCTGCAGGAGTCGCCGTTGAGGGAAGAGAAACTTTTTAATGTGGGTTTTCTGTTTCTTTTTGGCCTCCTCCCAAGAAGACGCTGGTAAGCTGTCGGTTGGAGACGCTCCTCCGACGAGCAGGGCTGCTCCCAAGGGTCTGCGACGTGCGTGACGCTGGCGCGCGGCCCAGAGCCTCTCGCTACTCCTTAGGGTTTTGTGTTTTCATTTTCTTCTTCTTTCTTTTTTTTTTTAAATTCAGAGTTCATTTTTGCCTCTTAACAATTCTTGCTGAGTTTGCTGAGGAAAACTGTGCTCCATCCACGTCGATGACAGTAAAGCGCTGTGCTGTCGTGGCCCACGCGCTGCATGCGTCTGTTTGCAGTGTGTCTGACGGCGCTGGCGCCCAGCGAGGCTTGTGCCGAGCTTGCCGTGTGAATTGTGCGGTGCCCGAGAACCACGCAGATAGCGGAGCTCCGTGTCCAAACGATAAGCACTGTACGTTGTATCATGACTTTATTTTCCCTTAAATTATATTGACTGTCGAGACTCCGTCAAGTTTATACACCTTTTCCCCTCTCTGTATTGCAGCAACAAATTGCAAAGTGCTTCTTTCGTTTGTTTGGTTTGGTTTGGTAAGAGGTTATTGCCACGCTGGTGCAGCTATGGAGACTGTCTGGAAGGCTTGGAATGGTTTATTGCTTATGGTAAATTTGCCTGATTTCTTACAGGCAGCGTTTGGAAACTTTTTATTATATAGTTGTTTACATGCTTATGAGTCTATCATTTAAAGACGTGTATCGAAACAAACGTATTTGTTTCGTAAGCATCTTCCTGTAATCTATTACAAAGTTGAAATTAAATATAGAGAATGTTTTAACAGTTTTTTAACTCAAAATTTGTCAATCATTTTTAATAGTTCTTTTTTTATAAAAAGAAAAAGGAATTTAAGGACAGGCAGTCAGTCGTCTCTGTTAAAATTTATTCACAAAAACCATTAACTGCACAGTTGCTGTTGGCTGCCTGTTCTAAAACGATAGTCTTTTTATTGAAACACAGACTTTTCTGTAATATTTTATGGAATATAAAGAGACTTTAATTGTTCGACTTGTTTAACTTGGCACTGTTAGTTTTTATTAATAAAACGCGCATGGGCATTTTAAACAAGCTCTGTGTTTCTCTAATTCAGGGTTATTGTTGAGAACTCCTCCTGTCTGCTCGTCCGCATCACACCCGGCCCGGGAGTGGCACCCGGGGCAGTCCGGGTCCCCTGTGGTCGGGTCTGGAGCTCACCCTGCAGGCAGAGGTGGTCAGAGGAGGCCGTGGGGCTGCGGGCGTCCTTCCTCCTGGGTGCCCCTGTGCTTTTCCACGGCGTCCACACTGAGACAGGTTTCATAGGTTTGGCTCTCAGCAGAAGGAAAAGGTCGCGAGAGGATTCTGGGAGGTGGCAGATAAGGAGTCCAGGAGTCCGTGTCCCCATCTGGACCCACCCCACGGCAGCGTCTGTCTTTCGGAGCTGGGCTGTAACTGGGCGTCTGTCGAAGGCTCCCGTCTTCCATCTGAGGGCTTGGTCAGTGCATCAGGGTGAGTTTGGTCGATTCTGGCTCCATCTCCCTTCACCTGTCCCTTTGTTTTTCTCCTTCCCCTTTTGGGAGCCAAACGCTGACGAGTGGGACATCCACAGCCAGCCGTGTGTGGGGGGTGTTAGGAGGTGACATGCGTGCCCAGGGAGAGGCTTGGGATAGACCAGAGAAGACCCCAGGTTTGCAGCGCAGGCCCACCATTGGCACAGACAAGACCACAGCCGTCAAAAACCCAGTAAGCAAAGCCAGCAATGCCTGAGGGGCAGGAGCCGGCTTTTCATAACGGCACCAGTAGATCAAACGTCCAGTTCTCAACAGAAAGTCACGAGAGCGTGGCCCATTAAGGGGAAGAACAGATCAATGGAAACCATCTCCAAAACAGACCTGGTGGCAGATACATTAGATGCACTTTTAAACAACTGTCTTAAAGATGCTCAAAGATGTTAAGGATGATGTGGAGAAAGTCAAGAAAGTGATACATGATCAAAATGTGAATATCAATGAAGAGATAGAAAACCTAAAAAGACACCCAAAAAATCTGGAGCTGCAAAGAGCAGTAACTGAAATAAAAAATACACTTGAGCAATTCAGAGGCAGAATAGCTAATTTGAAGATGGGAAGATGGAAGTAACTGAGTCTGAGGAACAAAAGGATATGGAAGGAAAGTGACAGGAGCTGAGGGACCCGTGGGTGGCCACCCAGCCAACAGGCGTCAGGACAAGAGGAACAGGAGGGAGCGAGGAGAATATTTAAAGATACAGTGGCCGAAAGTGCACCAAGTGTTATGAAAGATGGGAATATAAATATCCAGGCACCTCCGTGAACTCACAGAGACATGTAATTAAACTTCCAAAAGACGGAGAGTCTCGAAAGCAGAAGAGGAGCCGCTCGTGACACCCGAACGATCCCCGTAAAGTTGTCTGCAGATCTTTCTCAGAAACTGAGGCCACGAGGCAGTGGCCAATCCGTTCAAAGTGCTGGAGGAAGAAGAAGTCTGTCCTCCACGCATCCCATATCCAGCAAAACCATTCTCACAAGACATCCTCGGATAAGCGGCAGCTGCGGGCGCCTGTTGCCACCAGGCCTGCCCTGCCAGGAGCTTCAGAGAGTCCCGCGACGCGAGTGCGGACACTGGGCAGCAGCTCGCGATCCTGTGGGGAGAGCAAGGTCTCAGTAGAGGTGAACGCAGGGGAAATCATAGAAGCCGGTATTTTGAGAACAGCTTGCAACCCACTTTTGTTTTCTACGTGATTTACGAGCCTAACGCATTTTTTTAAAACCTCAATTATTAGTCTGAAAGGTAGTATTATTGTAACTTTGGTTTGTAATTCCACGTTTTGTTTTCTAGGTAATTTAAGAGATGAATTCACTTAAAGGAATTAATTGTGAAGCAAAAACTAACATAATTGAAGCGAGAAATGGTTCTTTAATTACTCTTAACAGTGGATGTCAGGAAATGGAGTCTATGATAAACCCACTAGGTCTCACAGACGTGCGTACCCAGCTCACTCCACCCAGCAACAGCCGTGGGATGGTGTCCTGCACACGGATGAGTCTAGATTTAAAGGGCAGGTACCACACGAACTTTCTTTCTGACCACAAGGAGATAAAGCTACAAGCCAGTAACAGAAATAGAACCGGAAGTTTCACAGAGCTATGGAAATTAAACAGGACCTGATGGCTTCACCAGTAAATTCTATCAAACCTCTAAAGAATAACTAACAGCAGCCCTCAAACTTATCCAGAGAATTGCGGAGGGAACACATTCTAGCTCATTCTGTGAGGCCACCGGTACCTTGCAGCGCAGCCTCAGATGCTACAAGTAAGAGCACAGACCGGTGTGCCTTGAGAACACTGCTGGAAAATCCTCAACAAAGCTCTGTGCCTGCCCCCGCTGCCTGGGGTCGGAGGGCAGGGCAGCGGATTCTGCAGGGTTAGGGTTAGGGGAGACAGCCGCTGAATTCCAGTCAGCGAGGGGAGGGAGGGGCCGCGGGTTGTTGGCGGGATGCGCTGCGGGGGCTTGGGTGGGGTGCAGGTGTGCAAGGTAGAGGTCTGGCGGGATGTCCGACTGTCCTCGTCGCTTTGCCACCACCTCGTAAGTAGCGTGACCTCTGACCTTTGATGTGACAGATGTTTCTGAGGCTGCCAGGTGTCCCTCGGGGCGCACACTGCTGAGGACCGCATCGTGGGCCTCCCCCCACTTCCCTCGGACCCTCCCTCCGCCCCGGCTCCCTGCACCCCTGTGAGCACCTCGCTGCCCCGCTTCTCGGCTCACTGGGCAGAGACTCTCGGAGGATCCCCAAAGCACAGTGAAACTTGAACTTTGAGAGTCCCTGGCACTTAGCGCGAGCTTCCTTCCCGTCCCGCGAGTCCCACCCGCACCGGAGGTCGGGGCAGGCAGGACAGGCCCCTGGACTGGCCGAGCCCAACCCGGACAGCATGGAAGCCAGCGCGGGAGCCGGCCCAGGCGTAGCCTGGGCAAGACGTGCAGGTGGCCCCGCGGGCACCAAAGCGCGTCCTGCCTGGCGCGTCCCTCAGTCCCGCGTGTGAGGATGTCCCGTATGTGTGCAGACATCTCCCACGTGTCGCCGTACAGATGCCTGCGGTGTGTGTACGTGTGGAAGGTGGTGGCGTGCGGTGTCAGTGAACACCCGCTGACACGCTGGCGCGACCGTCTCACGTGGAGAACATCTGAGACCGAGGCTCCGCCGCACAGCTGCCCGATAAGCACGTTGACATACTCAGCCTTGCAAGACACTCACGAGGTTTCATTGTTGCCCCAGAGGCTGGTTTTCTCAAGTGTCTGTGCTGGTTGTGGCTCGGCAGATTTCGTGTGCCCGGTGCTGTGTGGCTCTGCCGGCCCGAGTCCTGGGGCCTCGCCCGGGGTTGGGTGGGAAGCCTGGACTGTCCCCGAGAGCAGGGGGAACGTTCTCACTTGGGGTTTTTTGAAAGGGGTAGAGCTGTAAACTTAGCGTTCCGTATCTGGAAGAGAGATGTGTCCTCACTTAAAGATTAGTGTCTGTGTTTAGTTTTAAATTCTGCCAAGTCAGTGACGTCCCCGCCGCCTCCCCCTGACCTGGGGGACTGAGTGTTCTCAGGTGACAACCCCAAGCCGCGTGGTTTCTATAATTTCCCTGACTTGCAATTGAAACTATAAAGGGATTTTTAAAGAAGGAAGTGTTTCAATTTTAGTGTTTCTCCCATGTCAGTAAAGACATGAGTCTCACATAGAATAAGAGTAATTTTAATGTGTTTTATGATTATTAAATACAACTTAGGAGTCGCATTTTTAAATTCAGCATGTGCGTTATCACAAGCTGTGTTTCGCATCAGGGCGCTAACGGTGCTCGCATCGCTCACATGGGTCGTGGTTCATACTAAGCGTAGAGAGACGAAGCCAAGACAGGGATGTCTGGACGGGAAAAGATGAATTTCCTGGTCTTGTTGGTGGGGTAGTTCCTGCCTCGGGTTCACCGTGTCAGCCCAGCGTCTGTCGTAGCTGCAGGCTCTGTCTGGACACGGAGGGCTTGATGAGCAGGAACTGGCAGCCGGGGTGAGTACTTGACACACAGGTGCTCTCCTGGAGCCGCCACTCGGACCACAGCATCATCGTCACAGAACGTTTCCCAGACGACTGGGCGGGAGGCTGCAGGCACATGGAGCCGTCCTGCGGGTTCCGGACTCACTTCTGGATCTTGAGCTTGAACTCCACTTTCCCTTCGTACGGGTCGTGGGGATTGTCGAAAGTCACGTGCTCTGCGATGATCTTGCACACGATGGTGACCTCCGTGTTCTTGGGGACGTTGAGAAACTTCGCGGCGACCAGGGGGTTGGTGTAGTGGGGCTAAAGTGTGGAGAGGAGGGGTGTTTCACAGTCTCTCCACGTCAAGCAAAGAAGCCAGACAGGGAGACGGGCTGTGTGCTGTCTCCGCTGAGCCTGGGACTCGCGAGAAAACAAAGTATGCTTGCACCGGGAGGATCGGCCCAGAGCGGGCAGATGATACCGAGTGTAGATGCAACTTCAAACCGTATTTGGTGAAGATTAATACAAAAATAAGGCAGAAAAGCAGGTGATGTGGAGGAAGGCTCTGAAGTGGATATGCTGTTGTCTGAAAGGATTCGGGAAGCCCTCGGAAAGTAAAGGATGAGATTTGGCATTCGTGTGTTGCACACGGGAAACGTTTGCAGGTGGTTACAGGAACCCGGGTTTGGGAAACACCCAGATCGTTAACGGGTCAGGACTGGCTGTGCCAGGCCTTTGTCTTGTTTTTATAGATGAAAATGTTTGTTGCTTCCCTTTTGCCGAATGTGAGACCGTTGGGGGCGGCAGCCGGGGTGGACCTACCTGCGCCTTCTTCCCGTAGTAGGGGAAGTAGTGGAGGCTGAAGGTGCCGTTGGGCGGGGAGTACTCCACCTGCAGCGGCTCAGCGTCCTTGAGGGGCGTGTCCTGGGCAGGAGAGACGGGAGTCAGGTGGGAGCCGGTGTGTGCCCCGTGGTCTGTGCTCGCGTGTGCGTGCGTGCATGTGCATGTGTGTGCGCATGTGCGTGCGTGCGTGCATGTGTGTGCGTGCATGTATGTGCATGCATGTGTGCCTGTGCGTGCATGCATGCGTGTGTGCGTGTACCTGTGTGTGCATGTGCCTATGTGTGCATGTGCGCGTGCACTGCGTAGGTGGTCACATAACACCTTATTGCATGATCGGTGTAAACCAGATTCAATCTTTATAATCAGCACCGAGGCCCCATTAGGGATGTAATTTGTGAGTGTGTAGAACACCTGGTGGCGTCTCAAGCTCACACCTTTAGCCTTTGACGCCTCGGTGGGTGATGTGGGCAGTAAAGTTTGCTCCCCGCGTGCGGGGGCGGAGGCAGGCAGACCGCACGCACTGCTTGGCCAGAACTGGTTAAAAGTCTGTGTGGCTCTCTGGGGTAAGTAGAGACGTGTTTTCATGAGATTTGTGTCCTTTTGTTACTGGAACTGGGGAATTATCCAGGGGATAGCTTACGTTTATCAAAGCACAGATGAAGGGTTCTTTGGCATCTGTTAAAATCTCAAGTCAGCTACACATGTGGCTGAAGTGAGTAAAAAAAAAGAAAAAAGAAACTAAAACAAACCCGCGAAGGCCGCACAGAGAACAGAGGCTGTGAGGCACGGGCTGTTTCTCGCTGTCCGTGTGCGTCCGCGAACCACGTTACAAAACCTCTGGTTTGGGTGTGATGGTGAAAACAAACCTCAGACAATATTTAGTGAAAACGAATTTAGATTTTTAAAATGTCCTTAAAAAGTATCATTGGCTGGCATGGTGGTGGTGCCTGTAGTCCCAGCTGCTTGGGAGGCTGAGGCGGGAGGATCACTCGAGCCCAGGAGTTGGAGGCTGCGGGGAGCTGTGATGACGCCACTGCACTCCAGCCTGGGTGAGAGCAAGCCCCTGTCCCTAAAAAAAATTTTTTTTTAAAGTACTTTTGAAAAAAACTCGAATTGTGTATAGTAGCACAATTCACAATTGCAAAGATGTGGAAACAACCTAAGTGCCCATCAATCTGTGAGTGGATTAATAAAATGTGGTATCTGTATACCATGGAGTTCTACTCAGCCTCAAAAAACAATGATCTAGCACCTCTTGTATTATCCTGGATAGAGCGGGAGCCCATTCTACTAAGTAAAGTATCCCAACAATGGAAAAAACAAGCACCACGTGTATTCGCCATGAAATTGGTATTAACTGATCAACACTTAACTGCACATTTAGTAGTAACATTCATTGGGTGTTGGGCAGGTGTGAGGGGGAGGAGGGAATGGTATATTCACACCCAATGGGTGCTGTGCGCACTGTCTGGGGGATGCACACGCTTGTAGCTCTGACTTGGGAGGGGCAAAGACAATTTATGTAACCAGAACGTTTGTACCCCCTTAATACTCTGAGATATATATACACACACACACACACACACACACACACACATACACACAAGCCAAAAAAAAGAAACAAGCTGGAATTAACCCAAGATTAATGCCAACCCTCAGCAGTCCATATACTAAACACAATTAAATAATTGTAGTTGTTGGTGACCTGAAATATTTTTGTAAAGAAGAAAACAAAAAACCAAAAATATTAACAGAAACAAAACAATGCATAGCACATTGGTTTATCCACATGCCCCCGAGTATTTAGAGTATGTTAGTGACACGCTGTCCCAGATGTGCTCTGAAGCAGAGCAGCGACCCGCAGGCTGGCAAACACGTTCGCAGAGACCGCGGGGACTGCTCCCTCGGCCCTGGCCCACTCGCGCATGGCGTGCGGTACTCACCACAAAAGCGCAGTCCACTCTGGGGGCCGAGCTGTTGCTGGGCAGGAACTTGACTATCTGGAAGGGAAAGGCCTCATGTGCCCTCCCACGGGGGGGTCCTGGCTCGCCCCCCGGGTGTTCCTGCGTCTGAGGGTGGCTCCCCTTTGGGCTGGGCCAGGTGGGTCTAGCCCCACAGCCCCGTTCAGGCCGCGGTGGGTGCTGAGCTGCGGAGCTCGCCCTGGCCCAGGTCTTGAGCCTGCCCCTCCCGGCCCCTGCCGGTGCCCCCTCCCCGCGCCCGTACTGTGTCCCCAGCCAGCCCCTCCTGTGCTCTGAGAGGGTGCCCTCATCAGAGCATCCCTGCTGGGCCGTCCTGAGCCCCAGGCTGACCACAGGGGCCTGGGACGCGAGCTACACATCAGCCTCTTATGGTGGGAAGTGCGCAGTGTAGAGGGGCGAGTCCCACCCGCGGCGGGCTCCTGGAGGGGGGACCTGCGTCCCTTGCCTGGCTGGTGCCGGCCCCACCAGGCCCTGGCTGGACGTCTCCTGCCCTGCACCCGGCATGGCCAGACCGGCTGTGCCCTCTCTGTTTGCTCACAGCAGGTGGAGCCGGTCTGGCCCTGGACACAGCCTGGGCCCAGGTTGGAAGCCCCCTCTGGGGCCTGGCGTCCCATAGCCGGTGTTGACGGCTCACGTGGGGTCCACGTGCCGACTGGGTGGTCGTGCCTGAGTGGACGGTCCTGAGTTTGTATTAAGAGCCAAACGTGGCGGGTGTGTGCTTGGCCAGGGGACAGTGGGGTGGGGACAGCCCCATGGGCGGGGTCCGGGTGTCCGCCTGGCAGGCCCTAGACAGGACGCCACGGGCCCCGTCGCGGGTGGTGGCATGAGGGAGTGGGATGTCTGGACCGCATCTCCGCAGGAGACCCCTCGATACGCACCCTGTTCATTTTAATGATGAAACACGGCTTTCCTTCCTCAAAGCCAAAGTCAGGGTCCACCAGGCCGGAGCAGTTTTGCAGCATGTCTGCTGTGAACTTGCAGGAGAACTTGGTGTGGTTGGGGGCCCCGAAGCTCTCCTGGAAGAAGTATTGCTCCGAGGTGCAGTTGATGTTGTCCTCTTGGGCGGCCGGAGAGTAACCTGCGGGGCAGACACGCCTGCCAGCCCCGCCCTGGCCCGCGGCAGCCCCCGGGGTGCCCGGAGAGTGGGGGTGCTCAGGCCCCTGAGTGTGATTTTCTTAGGAAATTAATCGCGGCTGCGGCGCCGTCGGACCCGTACCTGCCAGGAAGGCGTGGAGAGTGCGTGTGAGGTCTGCCCAGGTGCTATTGTCAGAGACATTGTAGAAAACCTCCAGGCCTTTCTCCCCGTAAACATCTGGCCTTAAGGTTACCCCTAGAGAGAGAGAACGTCCCACTTTGCATGTGGTTTCTCCAAATATCTGCTTTTATCCAAGCCATTTGCTCTGTAGTCGAGCCACACACGGAGGCTGGGGTCTGGGTCTCCATAGGAACCCATGGGCCAGGGAGCCAGGCTCCCTCAGGCCCTGCACCAAGCAGTGGCACGGGAGGAAGAACCTCCAAGGGCCCCCGAAGATGCGTGTCCCCTGGGACCCCTACCCGCTGGCCAGACAGCGGCACAGAACACAGCCTGGGGGCGGCCCTAGGGACTCTGGACGCCCAAGGCCCGTCTGCGAGTTGCGCACAGATTGTGGGGTGCGCGGGGCACGAGGTCCTCTGGGCTCTGGCCGGGCTGTCCCCCGCGTGGCCTTGAGGTTCTCGTCACTGCTCTGAAGGGTGACGACAAAGCCAGAGTCTGAAACTGGGTTTCTAAATGAAAATGTGTTGAACACACATTAGAAAGTCTTCACTGGTTTTGGTTGAGCACAAAGGCGTCTGACAACGCGCTAATTGTGAAAGCGAAAACCCCACTGGGTGAGCAGGGGGTTACGTGAGAGCAGTGGTCCTGCAGCTCAGCTGCCTGACGCTCCCGCCTTCGAATGCGAGGGCAGACTGCGCATGTGTGCATGTGTGTGCGTGTGCATGTGTGCACTTGTGCGTGCGTGCGTGCATGTGTGTGCGAGTGTGCGTGTGTGGGTGTGCATGTGTGTACTTGTGTGTGCGTGTGTGCATGTGTGCACTTGTGTGCGTGTGTGTGCATGTGTGCACGTGTGTGTGCGTGTGTGTGCACTTGTGTGTGCGTGTGTGTGCGTGTGCACAGACCGGCTGCGCTCTCCTGGCGACACCCTGTCCCTCACACCTCGGTTAGCCAGGCCCCTGTTGCGCAGCGGGAGCCAGGGTTTCGGTGTTGCGATGGTGTTATTATGACAGTAACGGCTACACGCAGTTTAGAATAAAACCCCCCAGAGGGTCTGGAGCAGAAAGGAAGCTCTGCGCCCACTGCCCACACCCAGGACCTGGACGCCTGGGCTGCCCGGGGCCCAGGGCAGGAGCTACCCTTATCCCCACCCCAGCTTGGTCCCACGACCGGTCCTGGCACATCCTTCCCCAAAGGTGCTGTGTGCTCCTACAAGCACAAGAAGCAGGTGAACATAAAGACTTTTAGTCTCTAAAACAAAATCCTGCTGTTTTAATGATTAAAACTAAAGCCAAAGCCAGACTCACCGTTCAGGGTCGTCGTCCTCACCGCAGCAGCCGAGAGGCCATCGCGCCAGCGTCTGTGCTTCCTGCTGGCGAGCGGGTCGGCGCCCTTGGGGCTGCCGGCGGGTGGCACCGCGGCCCCTTGGCAGGCGAGCTCTGTGCCCGGGGCCTTCTCTGGGCTCCGTTCCATTCCCCGGGGTCTCCCGTTCCCACTGCGCACCTTCCGTCTCTCCTGGCGCTTACCTGGTGCTTACCTGGTGACTTGAGCTGGTCTTGGTAGTCGGGCGTGTAGGGGTCGATGGTCGACATCAGCACGTAGATGCACAAGGCGAAGATCCCGGTCATCACCACGTAGAAGGCCACGTAGTAGAGGCTGATCCACACTGCGGAGGGCGGCACGGCACGGCCGTGTGAATTGGGCACTGCTCAAGCACCCTGCCCACCATGCCAACACACTCAAGTGTGCAAATTGTGGTGTTTACCACACTCTAACGTGCTGTGCCCATCACTCCCCCTGGTTCCAGAACATTCTCGTCCCTTGAATAAAAACCGGCCCCCAGGAACAGAGACTCCCCTCCCCCCGCCTGGCAGCTGCGGGCCGACTTCTGTCTGTGGGTCTGTGTCCCGGGCATTCCTCACAGGAGTCCTGCGGCCTCTGCCGTCAGCACCTCACGGTGAGGACTCTCTGAGGGGGAGTTGCTGCTCCCCACGCGACAGGAAGGGAAACTGAAGTAGAGAGGCCAGGCCGACCCCAGCAGGTGCCTGGGCCCCTGAGGCCACTCTGTGCTCGAAGTGTCTCAGGTTTCTATCTGCAAGGCCCCCGCCGGGTGTGGTGGCCGAGGACAGTGGGCTGACGCCTGCCCTGCATCCTGGGAGGGCGGGAGAGGAGGCGGGTTCTCCCCAGGCACTCGGGCCTCGCGGGGGGCAGACCGGGGGCACCACAGGCCCTCGTGAGGGCCACTCCTGGGCACGCGGCGGCTGCCTGGATTCTGTCTCATTCGTAAACTAGCTTGTACTGATCACGGCAGCTGTTTCTAAGGAGCAAGCTACTAGAGAGAGGATGGTTCTGTGCCTTCCTCCCCTCCCGGTGCGGCGCAGACCTTCTCCGCACGTCACTCTCCGGTGACCCCACACATCCCACGGTGGGGCCAGGCTGCTCAGAGACAGGGAGGGCCAGGAGGTGCAGGCGTCCCGTGGACGCGCCCTCCTTCCAGCCACGACGTGGCAGGTCTCTGGGTCGGGCCCTGCCCCGAAGCCCAGGCCCAAAGCCGCAGGTCTCGGTGTGGTCACCGCCACTGCGCCAGCGCCACGTCCTGCCCAGACACGTGTTCGTTCGACTCTGGATCGTGGCTCGCTGGCCTGGGGTCCCCAAGCTTGCAGCGAGGGGCTGGCGGAGGGGGACCCTGCTCCTCGTGGCCAAGCCCAGCCCACAGGCCTCCGCCTCAGACTCCCGGCAGGTCACCACCGACCCGGCTTCTGTGTCACCTGCCGCCCGCCTGGGACCCAGGGCTGGAGAAGGGGGGGTCTCTCCCTGGGGAGGGCGTGGTGCCGTCAGTGAGCAGCCACACTGGGCTGTGCATGAGTTTGGCAGCCCGATGCGGTGAGCTCACCCCACCTCACAGAGGAGGAAACTGAGGCCAAGAAGGCAGGGGCGACCCTGGCCCGGGCACCTGCTTTCTTCGGGGATGCTGCCGCTCACATGGGGAAGGAGTCGGGAAGAGGGGAGACCCCACACACACGGCCAGCCTCCCCATCTGGAAGTGGGGTGCGCGGCCCCAGTTCGCGGCTGTGGTGGGAGAGGTGGGTGCGTGGGGGGAGGTGCAGCCACCCAGGGCTGGGCGTGATTACGTTTGTGTTCCCAAAGTGTGTTCCCTGGAACCCTGATGTCAGGCTCGTTGACAGACACACTTGGTGACACTGGCTCGAGCGCGTGTCCTCCCCTCACTAGGCTCGAGTTTCTGCAAGGGGCCTGCAATCAGCAGCATTTCCAGGAATGTCTGGGATTGTATCACTTCCCAGCTTGGTGTCCCGGATCGTGCTTTGAGAAACACTGGTCTGGACGGATTCGAATCCCAGGCTTTCGAGGTGCGCTGTCCTGCCATGGCGCGGCTTCCCCCGTCTCCAGGCACTGACACTCATGCGGCTCGCCAGGCAGTCGGCGCGGATCACACAGCAGCGTGGTCCCAGGCGAGCCCCCACCCCCAGCGCCCGCTCCCTCAGCCGTGCTCATTTCTCTTGAACTGCACTTTCCTAGGCCCCTGCGGTTCTCACCCAAACATGGCGGCCACGTCTACCAGTTGGGCAGTGAGGCCATTCCAGAGAGTTCTGTGGCATTGCGCCCACGAGGAGCACACGGCGGCCCCTGCCCAGCCTCTGCCCTCGGCCCGGGTCCGTCCGCCCCAGGCTGGCGGGGCCTGTCCTTCCTCGCTGTCCGTTTTCTCCTGGGTCCTGTCACAGTTGGTGCCTGTCAGATGGTGCCAGTGACTCAGGGACCTGTGAGTCATCGCGCCCTGGGACGGCCCGACGGGGCCTCCCACCAGGTCCTCGCAGGCGGCGGGGCCCGAGGAAGCTGCGCAGGGGCCCAGCTCCATCCCCGCCCTGCGGAGGCTGCAGCCCGGGCACTGGGCGCCGGGCACCGGCCGGGTCGAGAGGCCCCGAAGGTCATTCGCCGCGTTCACAGACGCCACTTGTTCCTGGATATGCGCCGCGTGAGGGCCTTTCCTGAGAGGGCTGGGGCAGCCGTGATGTCCACCAGGACATTTCCGCCACCGCGGTGGCCTCACGGCGTCCGTTCCAGGGAGAAGGGCCCAGGCGACGGCCGTGAGCTCCAGGGGGTGCAGGGGAGGCTGCCTGGTGGGGAAGGGCTCCCAGCCTCACAGTGAGGAGGCCGGTAGACGTGGCCAGATGTGTCCGTGCGCCCCGGGCTATTTACCGAAGAACCACCCTCACCTCCTTTATGATCCTTTTAAAAAGTACTAGTTTTATCAATATAGCCTTAAAAATGCTGCCCTCGAATGTGCCACTGAGACTCTGGGGCCAAGCTCCAACGTTCCCCCCTCGCAGGCATCCCGGGGTCGGGTGCCAGGGCTGGCACGGGCCGGGGCCCCCCGGGGACCTTCCTTTCCCGCTGGGCCGGGGAGCCTGGCTGGAGTCTGTCCACGTGGGTCCGGGCAGGGCCTGGGGCCTCCGTGGGGTCCCCCCCCCGCCCCAGACCCTCCTGGACACGGAGTCCTCAGGGCAGCTGCCCGGCCACCAGCACTCACCCCACCGGGACAGGGTCCGGCCCAGCATCTGCCCGGAGTCCGGGTTCCAGCAGTAGTGCCGGAACTCCTCCATGCGCTGGCCACACGTCTTCTTCTCCTGCAGAGCCGCCATCCTGCCCCGGCTCCGGCACGGACTGGGGCGAGAGACCCTCCCCTGCGCTTTATAGTTTCCTCCGCCAGGTCACGGGCATCTCGGTGGCAGCCCCGGGAAAGCCCCGAAGCCGTGTTATCGCCCTCCCATCTCCTCTCCAAACGCAGGCCCGCCGGGCTGGCGCGGGCGGCTCACAGCCGGTCTCACTGCTCTTGGGACGCCCTTGGCCGGCAGCCCTATCTGTTCTGTGCTTTCTCGTGCGGGCAGCAGGCGCGGCCTGTCCTCTGTCCTCCTTCAGGAGGTGGAAAGGGCTTGCGGGTCAGAGGTCAGAGTGGGAACAGGCGTGGACCCCGACCCTCACCACGCTGGGCCCAGGGTCCCTGCAGGCACCTTCCCTGCCATTGCCGTGTCGTGTCGCCCACGGGGACAGTGTCCTCCCAGATCCATTGTTGGAGTGGGCTTGGGGCCCCTCTAGGATTTTTTGTGTCTACAGAGGAATTCACAGCCCTAAAATCTAGGCGTAGGGCACACGAGTGCCCCGGCCAGATTCGGACTCGGTGGGCCCTGGTGGGGCGGGGGGCAGCAGGGGTCCTATGGGGGTCCTGTGAGGGCCGCCCAGCCCCCAGGCACGTCCGTCGGGGAGGGTGCGTGAAAACCCCAGTGCCTGCTCCCTGGGGCCGCCCGAGTCCCTCTGCCGCGTGGCCTGAGCATCGGCGGCTGCGAGCTCCCCAGACGATCTTAACCTGCAGCCACTGGCTCAGAGACGTCCTCTCTGGAAGCAGGTCTGTGTGGCTGACGCCTGTCACCTGCTGGCGGGAGCGTCTGCCATGCAGGGCGCTGGACGGGGAATGCCCGGCCAATGCCACGTGCTCAGAGGCCTTCTGAGAAGTATCCAAGTCAAAGCCCGACTGAAATCAGGGCATCGTATGTGCGGAATTCGCCAGAATCCACCTGTGGTCTCAGGGACCCACACAGCCAGACTGGTTCTCTGGGAAGAGGACTGCAGAACAGCCCTCCAGCTGGGATTCTGCCCTATTTATTTTTAGGGAAGTTTGCCTGCAAACAAGCCCCCTAATGCTCAAATGGAACTGCGTCGCGTCAGTCAGGACTCCTGTAATTTCTCGGTGGACCAATCCAGAGTGTTTCCTCTAGCACTGAGCCGACTTCTGCCTGGAATTTTAGGGCAGCACAAACTCAGCGTGTGGCAGCAGCCGTGGTCTAACTGTGGGCCGGGGGCCCCCGAGTGCCAGGGTCTGGGGGGGTCCCTGTGTGCTCTCGAATGAGCAAAGTGAATTCTTTCTCGAGGTCTTTGAACTCAGTCTCCCCAGCTCAGCCTCAACGCCCAGAAGCAGGTACGCAGGTGCTGACTGCACACGCATCACCTGATGACCTTCCTCCGGACTCGCACCTGCCGGGGGAGGAGCCGGAGGCTTGGTCGACCCACAGAACTGGGCTCCAGACAGTGGGGGGGTCACGGGCCACCCCCACCTGGGTGGTGTCAGACACAGGCTCGTGGACAGGCAGGACTTTGACCCCCACACGGTGATAGCGAGGCCACCCCCATGGGTAGCCGGAGCTTCCACCACCTGCCTGCCAGCAAGGAGGACCCCACCAGCCCCCCACGTCCCCGTGGTGCTGACGAGGTGCTGGAGCGGAGCCAGAGAAAGTGAGAAAACACGGAAATGAACAGGCTTCAGTAGATAACCACTCATCGCGCAAAGAACCAGGAAGATTTGTCCCTGAATCGACACACGGGTTTAATGTGATTCCTGTTAAAATCCAAGCAGAGTTTTTGTAGGTATAGCCAAGATTATTACAAAATTTATATAGAAAGGCAAAGGAACAAGAACAGGTGACTATTTTCTATTTTGAACATAGGGTTTTTGGAAAACATTTTTTGAAAACCAAGAGTGAAGTGGGAGGCCTCAGTCTACCCAATTCCAGAGCTTGGTGTGTAACTACAGAAATCAGGATTGTGGGTGCGGTGGAGGGAGAGACAGAGATCAAAGGAACAAGAGACAAGACCCAGAAACAGAACCATAGAAACATGCATAACTGATCTCTGACAAGAGCGCGAAAGAAATTCAGTGAAACAAAACAGCCTTTTCAGCAAAGGGTCCTGGAGCAACTGCCATCCACGGGCAGAAGAGTGGACCCCAGCTCAGGCTCACACCTTACACAAAAATCAGCTCAAGGTGGATCACGAACTTAAATGCGAAAGCATAAAAACTTTTGGGAAAAACACGGAAGATAAGATCTAAGACCAGGCAAAGATTCCGCAGACGTGACATCGGAAGGAAAATTGAGAAGCGGCACTTTGACAAAATTAAACTGGGATCCACGAAAGCCTGTGCAAAGAAGAGGCAAAGCCGTAACTGGGAGATGTTTGAAAACCACACGTCTGACGACGGACTGTTGATAGTGCCTGGGATATATAAAGAACTCTCAAAACTCAGTGGCAAAAGTCAATCCAGTGAGAACGTGGTCGGAGACACGAAGAGACACTCCACCCACGAGCACAAACGGACGGCAGGCAAACACATGGAAAGGTGACCAGCACCGTCAGCCATCGGGGAAGCGTAGGTTGGAGCCATGAGGGGATCCCCGCACACCTGTCAGGACAGCTGAAATACAGACAGTGGCAATGCCATGGCAAGGGTGTGAGGAACCAAATCACTAATACGTGGCTGGTGGGAATGTCACGTGGCACAGCCACTCTCAAACCGGTTTGCACGTTTCTTTAAAGCCAAATATGCAGTCACAGCATCACCCAGCAACGCACTCTTGGGCGTTCATCCCAGAGAAATGGAGACGTATATTCACACAAAAACCCACACAAATACTTACAGCAGCTTTATCCACGGTAGCTAAGAACCGCCAACAACCCAGGTGTCTTTCAGCAGGCGAATGGTTGACCAGAATGCGGCGTGTCCGTGCTGTGGACCACTGCTCAGCAACAAAAGGGAACGAACTATCGAGACATGACCTGGGGGAATCTCCAGAGCATCGTGCTGAGACATGCCAATCCCAGAAAGTCACGTGGCGTGTGATTCCGTGTCTGTAACACACTTGTGATGGCAGAATCTGGCCACAAGAGCAGCAGGGTGCTGGGCGGGGGGTGGCGGGAGGGAGGGCACGGAGGGGCCTGCTGTGTCCACGGTGGTGCCTGGCTGAGGCGTTTGGCAAGATGTCACCATCGGGGAAACTGAGCTAAGGGTTCGCAGATCTCTTGGGACCATTTCTCACAACTGCATGTAAATCGACAATGATCACAGAACATAAAATTGAACTAAAAAAGGATTTCCAGAACCAAACTAATTTGGGGAACACGGCGTACTTTCTGTCTCTTCGAGAGCCGAGTTCACTCAGCATCTTGAACCAGTCCTGCGGTAGGAAGCGGCGAGCTCGTTCAGCGGGATGTGTCCCAGGACAGCGCAGCATGCAGCAGCCCCTGTAATCCACCAGGACGGCGTCTTCCCTGGACCCCACGTCTCCCGCCGTCACCTGGGAGCTCATTAGAGATGCAGAGTCTCTGCCCCACCCGGTCCACTGACGCAGAATCGCTCTTGTGGCAAGATTCCGGGTGCGTGGGCTGCACAGCGCCGTTTTCAGAGCGAGGCCGGACTCGCTGGGAATGTGAGTGGCGGCTGCCCCACTTCACGAAGCGCCATGGGAACCGCGTCCCAAGTGAACTGACGGGATGGGAGGCAGGGGGAGGGAAGGTGATCGGCCCAAGGTCACCTGCTGTTAAGTGGTAGGTCTCCTGGGGCACGGAGGGACATTGTTCTCCTCAAACATTTACTTGCCGGCACGCCTGCCAACGCCCTTGCCGGGAGGCTGCTCCACCCAAAGGCCGGTTTGCACCTCCCGGTCGCTGCAGAGGACCCCGCACACCCGCGGCATCCCACGGGCCCCTCCTCCACTGTGACACAAGGTGGGCGGGCCGCCCTCTCCTGCCACTCTTTGCTCCTCCCTCTGCAAACTGTCACCAAGTTCCTGCTCACTTCCTGGTCCTTCTTGCCCAGACCTTTATTCAGCACCTACCGTGTGCCAGAACAAGACAGACAGGGTCGAGCCCACACAAAGTTGCCATTCCTGTTAGTCCTGTGTTCCCCAGGTATGTCCCAGGTATCTCAGGCATATCCCAAGTGTGTCCCAGGTGTGTCCCAGGCATGTCTCAGGTGTGACCCAGGTGTGTCCCACGTGTGTCCTAGGTGTGTCCCAGGTGTCTCAGGAATACCCCGAGTGTGTACCAGGTGTATCCTAGGTGTCTCAGGTGTGCCCCAGGTGTGTCTCAAATGTGTCCCACGCATATCCCAGGGATGTCTCAGGTGTGTCTCGGGTGTGCCCCAGCTGTGTCTAGGTGTGTCCAGATATACCCCAGCTATGCCCCAGGTGTGTCCTGGGCGTGCCCCAGGGTGTGTGTGGCGTCTCCCTCCTCCTCACAGTCCTGCTTCTGTCCCGAGGGGCTCAGCCGGGGTGTGGCTCCGGGGTCCTCTGCCCCCAGCCCTGAGGTCACCAGCACTGTTGTCTGGCAACCTTGCTTTGCCTACAAGCCACATGTGAGAAGAAGTGAAATGATTCGGAGCTGATCCCGCAGCAGGTGCTGGTGGTCTCACTCCTGACACCCAAGGAGCCTGTTTGTGGTGGTTTTTTTCTCTCTAAATTCCTATTTTCAGGGGGTTTCATCTCTCCCGTTATTTTCTCAGAGATAGCGAAGCAACGCAGTCGGGAAACCTGCCGGCCACCTTCCGCCTGAGAGTTGACGGGACCCCCGAGCGCTGCGTGGCCCCGGAGTCTGGGCTTGTCCTGGGCGCGGGAAGAGGAAGACTGCGCAGGAGGAAGGGCAGCCGACGCCTGGCTAATCTGATCAGAGAGGCTTAGCGGATTGTCTTTTTCTGGCTCCTGCTCCTCACCCCTGCGCGTCCTCTGTGACCCCGGGCCGGATTTAGCTGCTGCTGCGTCAGCCCCGGGCCCCCCGCGTCCTCGCCACGGGCAGGACGCCGCCCCTGTCCAGCCAGGGCAGGGACGGGCCAGGCCTGCTCTGGCCGCGAGCTCCACGGGCTCGGCCTCGGCCGATGGTCCTCACACCTGAAGCGGGCAGGAAGCCGGCGCGGGATGGATTTCGGGTCCTTGGAGACGGTGGTGGCCAACTCCGCCTTCATCGCCGCCCGGGGCAGCTTCGACGGGAGCAGCGCCCCGTCCTCCCGGGACAAGAAGTACCTGTCCAAGCTCAAGCTGCCCCCGCTGTCCAAGTGCGAAGCCCTCCGCGACAGCCTGGGGCTGGAGTTCGCGAGCGTGTGCTCGGAGCAGCCCATCGGCAAGCGGCTCTTCCAGCAGTTCCTGCAGGCGGACGGCAGGCACGTGCCGGCGCTGGAGCTCTGGAGAGACATCGAGGACTATGACACGGCCGACGACGACCTCCGGCCCCAGAAGGCCCAGGCCATCCTGGCCGACTACCTGGACCCCAGGGCCAAGCTCTTCTGCGGCTTCCTGGACGAGGGGACGGTGGTGCGGGTCAAGGAGGGGCCCTCGGCCAGCCAGGACGGGCTGTTCCAGCCCCTGCTGCAGGCCACCCTGGCGCACCTGAGCCAGGCGCCCTTCCAGGAGTTCCTGGGCAGCCTGCACTTCCTGCGCTTCCTGCAGTGGAAGTGGCTGGAGGCCCGGCCGCTGGGCGAGGACTGGTTCCTGGACTTCAGGGTCCTGGGCAAGGGGGGCTTCGGGGAGGTGTCGGCCTGCCAGATGAAGGCCACCGGCAAGATGTACGCCTGCAAGAAGCTCAACAAGAAGCGGCTGAAGAAGAGGAAAGGGTACCCGGTAAGTGCGCGGTGCTGGGGCGGGGCAGGCGGGCACAGAGGCCCCGCGGCGCAGCCCAGCCAGGCCAGTCCCCGGCGGAAGCAGCACGGGTGGCCTCTGCCTCCTCCCTGGGCTGGGCTCCCCAGGGGCTTGCAGATGTGGAGGGCGACCTCACACCTGGAGGCACCTCACACCTGAGCAAACTCACACCTGGGGGCACCTCATACCTGGGCAACCTCACACCTGGGCGACCTCACACCTGGGGACACCTCACACCTGGGCAACCTCACATCTGGGTGACCTCACACCTGGGGGCACCTCACACCTGAGCAAACTCACACCTGGGGGCACCTCGTACCTGGGCAACCTCACACCTGGGCGACCTCACACCTGGGGGCACCTCACACCTGGGCAACCTCACATCTGGGTGACCTCACACCTGGGTGACCTCACACCTGGGCGATCTCACACCTGGGCGACCTCACACCGGGGCAACCTCACACCTGGGCAACCTCGCACATGGGCACATCACACCTGCGTGACCTCACACCTGGGGCAGGTGGTGCTACCGACACCCCCAAGTACGTGGCAAGTTGAGGGACGCGTGCCCCGCAGGGAGCTGCTCAGAGGTTGTTCTCCGGATGTCCCCACAGCCCTGGCCTGTGCTGCGGCAGACAACGCAGGCAACCGCGGCAGGGCCAGCGGGCCAGACCGCACTCTGAGCGGCCAGTGCACGCCTGCGACCCCTAGCGAAAGGTCACATGTCAGATGCGCAGGCCCACGGCTGGGCGCGGGCCCAGAAAACACAGGATGTTCTCTCCGTGGACTTCGGGCAGACGTAGCGACGCTGCGTGGTTGACTGACAGTTATTTCTCGAAACCGCTTTCTCGACGTGTGACTCACGTGCAGGCTGTTCACGCCCACGGCAGTTTCATTCATAGCCCACAGTCAGTCTCTTCTCTTGACCCCAGGAGGTCATGCTAGGGCGTCCCGCGCAGGTGCAGGTAGGGTCCCCCCACCGCGCCCCGCGTCCTGTGCAGACGCCCTCACAAGCGCATCGGCCGGCGCACGTGAGGCTGAGAGACGCAGGCGCAGCAGGGCGTGGGGCGGCTGGAGCTGCCGGACGGTGGCCCAGAGTCCAGGACAGGGGGCGGAGGGCCCAGCGAGCCGGCGGCCGGCGGCCGGGAGGAGGGTCCTCTCCATGCTTCTGGCCGCAGGAGACCCGACCTCGCCTGTGCCCGAGGGGATTTGCGCGTCTGGTTTTCTCTCTGGGAAACGGGGCACCGGGCCATGTTTTTATTTGCAATTCTTTATGAAAATCATGTTTAAAATTCACTTGCCACCCTGTTTGTGGTGCCCAGGGCACCTTCTTGGCTGTGACCTCGGTCACTTTCCTGCCCGAACCCAGTGCTGACTCCACACCTCGCTTTCCAGGGTGCTATGGTGGAGAAGAAGATTCTAGCAAAAGTGCACAGCAGGTTCATCGTCTCTCTGGCCTACGCCTTTGAGACCAAAACGGACCTGTGCCTGGTGATGACCATCATGAACGGAGGGGACCTCAGGTAAAGCCGTGTCCCCATGTGGGCCGGGGGGCCCGGTGGTCCCAGCTGGGATGGGGTCTCCGGTCCCTGGCAGGGCAGCTTCCCATGCACAGAGCACGCAGCCGCCTGAGGAACGCTCCCCACCCCTGCTCCACTGTCTGGGGTCCCCCTCCCCCTGCTGTCTGAGGCCCCCCTGCTGTCGGGGCTCCCTCCACCCCTGCAGAATTCCCTGCCTCTGTCCGGAGCCAGCCCGAGGGCAGGCCCTGGGCAGCTGTGCCCGCGTGACAGGCGCACCGTGGCGAGGATGAGGGGCGGGGCCTCGGCTCGGGCTGGTGCGTGAGGGACGTGTCCAGCCCACTCCAGTGGCAGCGGAGCTGGAGACACGGTGTCCACTGCCGGAGCCAGGGCTGTGCCGCCAGCGGCCGGGAGGAGGTGGCGCCTGGGCTCCGCAGGCTGGGGCTCCCAGGAGGGCAGGACCCCTTGCCGGCCGGCAGCTTGGCCGCTCTTTGCCCCAGTTTCCCAGACCGTAAAATGGGGATGAATGACACCTGAGTTCAAAGGTCATGGTGAGGACTGAGTTAACACTTGGAGCGTGTCTGGCTCCGGCAAGGCCACCGGAGAGCTGCGTGTGGTTCACCGGGCTCTGCGCCCCACTCGCCTCGAGGCAAGGGAGGTGGCCCTGCTCTCAGAGGAGCAGTGAGGGGCCCACTCCGTTCCCGGGGAGAGGGGATGTGCCGAGGGCGGGCTCCGCGCCCCGCCCTGCGCACTGAGTGCCAGCTACCGCGAGCCGGCCTGGGCTGCGGCGCCTGGTCGGCACCCACTCTCCTGGCGCTACCCGGCTTAAACAGCAGATCTCCTTGCGTTTGTCAGTTTGCTTCTCTGTGGAATGTGCCGGGGGGACAGGGGAAAGGACTTTGGGCAGGGAGGGAGCAGCTGGGAAGGGACATCCGGCTGCAGATCCCAGCAGGGAGCCCGACTGCAGTGGGGACGTCACCACGTGCGTCCATGGACCCCCAGGGTCTCATGCCGTGGGGCGGCCCGGGCAGCCTGCGCAGACCTGCCAGCCAGCGCCGCTCGTCCCTCCAGCCGGCTCTCGCCACGGCCCCGGGGCTGTTCCCAGCGTCGGTGGCCAGGGCTGGAGGGGCGGGGGGGATGCATGAGGACATCCCTCTTGTTCCCTCGGACAGGACGGTCGCGGTCGAGGTCGAGGTCTGTGAGCGGCCGAGGCCCCGCCACGGGCTTGGGGTCCGCCTCCACGTGACCAGACTCCGCTGGCACACGGCAAAACACCGGGGCCTCGCCGTGTCCGTGTTTACTTCCTGCTCTGCCCTGGGCACACGCTCCCGTGTGGTCTGCCCGCAGGTACCACATCTACAACGTGGACGAGGAGAACCCTGGCTTCCCGGAGCCCCGCGCCATCTTCTACACGGCGCAGATCATCTGTGGTCTGGAGCACCTGCACCAGAGGAGGATCGTCTACCGCGACCTCAAGCCCGAGAACGTGCTGTTGGACAATGACGGTGAGGCGGCCTCCGGCGAGGACGGGCCGGTGCGCTAAGTGCTCGCCAGAGCTGTAAAGGGCCGAGACGGCCGTGTTTGCTGTTCGGTCAACCACCACGCAGCAGAGCGGCAGCTGGCGGGACCTCCAGGTGGACGCCCTGAGTTTTGGGGGACTTCGGTGACGGTCGGGGCATAATTAGGCGCCTGGCGTCACGGGGTGTCACCTGCAGCCGACAGCGCAAGTGCTGGGACCCCCGAGCCCCGCTGTGCCCGGCCATCCTCCTGCTGGAACACAGGTCTGCCGGTGCCTGTCAGAAAGTAACCTGGGGTCGGGCTCCTGTCCCACCGCCAGGCGAGCGGGTGCAGGTGCGCAAAGCTGCTGCTGCAGGCTTGGGCGGGACAGAGGCTGAGTGGGATGTGCGTGTGTGTGCCTGTGTGTGCATGTGTGTGCTGTGTGTGCTGTGTGTGCATGTGCCGTGTGTGTGCTGTGTGTGTGTGTGCTGTGTGCTCTGTGTGTGTGTGTGTGTGCGCTGTGTGTGCTGTGTGCTGTGCGTGTGCGTGTTCGTGGGCACACACGTCTGTGCCGAGGCTGGTTCTTGGCTCCGGTGGGCTCCTGGGCCCGCTGCTGTGCTGTGGGGCACGCGTGACGCAGGCCCGTCTGCTTCCCAGGCAACGTGCGGATCTCCGACCTGGGGCTAGCGGTGGAGTTGGCAGACGGGCAGACCAAGACCAAAGGCTACGCGGGGACCCCAGGTGAGGCGCGTGCACAGTGGGGGTGGGGCGCTCCGTGCGTGAGCAGGGCCAGGACCTCCCCGGCCTGGGGCAGCGGCAGGAGGTGGGGTGTAGGGGCTCCCTGACCCTCAGAGCACACTGGGGCCATCGCTGCGCCCTGCGGCTAGAGAGCTCGTCGTTGCCGCGGAGACAGCCCCGTGCCTGTCCTACACATGGCTGCTGGCTAGGCGCACCCCACCTGTGGTGGTCGCAGCTGCCCACTGCGGTGCCCTCACGGCAGGGAGCAGTGGGCACCGGCAGAGCAGTCGGTGCAGAGAGCCCGGGGGTGGGGTCTGCTGCATGGGCCACGCCACAGGGAGACGGCGCGAGGACTGGCTTCAGTGGGCACATGCTCAACTGTAATAAAGCCCTCATGGGCACCCACCAACATAGGGTGCATTTGTACCGTGTGTACATGTGTGCTTGTGTGTGCATGTGAATGTCTGTACACGTGTGTGAGCATGTGTGTATTTATGTATGGGTGTGCGTGCATGTGTGTCTTATGGGTGTACCTTGTGTGCAAATCCATGTCTTTGTGTGCATGCATCTATAACTGTGCACATATGTGTACATGCATCTGCCTCTGTGCATACATATGCACACGTGTCTGTGTGTCTGTGTGCATGCATGTGCTTGTGTATGTGTGCATACACCTCTGCATGTGTGCATACATGTCTGCATGTGCCTGTGTGCATGCATATGTATGCAAGTGTGCCTGCATGTGCACACGTATTGTCTGTGTGCACACATGTGTGTGCATGTGTATGTCTCTGTGTTTGTGCATGAGTACAACTATGTTTATGCAAGTGTGTTTATGTGCATGTGTGTGTCCGTGTTTGCATGTTTCTCTGTGTGTGGTGTGTGCATTCCTACGTATGCGAGTGTGCAGGCATGCGTGTGTGCAGGGGAGTGCATGTGTATACCCATGTCTCTAAGAGTGCACACACGTGTGTCTGAGTGCCCGTGTGTCAGGGCCCACATCCGGCGCATCCTGCTGCCTCCCCAGCCTGGTGTCGTCCCTCTCCTCTCGCCCTGCCTGCTGGCGGGAGGGAAGCCACGGGTGCAGGGGGAGGGGACCTCAAAGCCAGGTGGGACGGGCTCCACGTTCCTGGCCTGCGGCTTGGATGACTTACGGGACCTCTGTGCCCTTGGGGCCAATGTTCGCCACGCTGGCTCGCTGTGAGATGTGCTGTGGCCGTCGTACCTGGCGCCAGCGTAGAGTGGCCACACTGCTTGTTCTCTCTCTTCCTCATTCCGGACAGTTCATGTGTTCGGGTTATCTCCGATGGGATTTCTGGAACGTTTCCATCTTCCCCTGGGTTGTTTTGCTTTGGGGAAAGGCACTGTCGGCCGACGCTGGGGTTTGTGCAGAGCGGTGTTGAATCCTCCAAACTCCTGTGCTTCAGGTGCCGTCTGTGCTATGGCTGCGCGGGTCTGTCCCGCCCGCTGTTGACTTAGGGGATGCCATCTCTGCGTGGGGGTGACCTGCCTCCCCCGCTCCAAGGAAGGCGGTGCCACACCCGCACCCCTCTCGCTGGGCCGCACTCGGCACGTGATTCTGGAGCTCTGTGCAAGGTGCCCCAGCGATGGAAGGTCTGAGAACTTTCCGGAAGGCAGCTGTCCTAGGGCTGCACCTGCTCCTTAAGAGCAGACTCTGTGTCTGCAGACGTGGGCGGGGTGTGGCGCCGCACGAACCCCCACGCTCCTCACCAAGTCCTGGGCGTGGGCGCGTGGGCAGGGCCCACTCCCGTGTTTCAGGGCGACTCAGGACCACCCCAAAGCCAGGATTTGAAGGGCTCAGCCACGAGGACACGCACTGACCGTCTGTGCTCTAAGCCCAGCGCCCGGCTGCCTTTCCAGTGGCTGCCGCGCCGCTGGTTTGAGGGTTTCATGTGAACCGCGGTGGACCCCAGACCTCCCACACACATTTCCCTATTGACGGCAAGTGCGGCCACTGCCCCGTGACTCCCACGCGGTGAACCGGAGATGCTGAGTCCGATGAGAGCCAGACGGCCAGCGTGAGTCTGGCTTGGCCGGGGAGCTCCCTCCACATCCTCCTTCCTGGCCCCGCGCAGCACCTCAACCAGTGCGGACCAAGGGCAGGAATCTGCTCCGAGACTCCCTGGTCTGCACGGCGCCGGCCGACCCTGAGAGAGGGGAGTCGCTGCTCTGTCATCAGAGTCTCCAGCAGGGAGATTAGGAGGAGGTCGAGAGCAGCCAGGAAACGGTCACCCACTTGTCCAGTGTTGGTCACACGCTTGCTGCCAGCGTGTCCTGAGGCCAGGGACACAAAGAGAACTACCATCTGAGCCACCTGCTGTGGAACAGCCTAGAAGGAGATGACAAGTGCTCCCTGTGCTCTCAGAGTCAGGGCCGGGAGATCCGTGGAACGTGACTCCTGCCACTCTTTGGGAGGAACAGTTCTGTGGTCACGTCAGCTTTGCCGGCGTAGCGGAGCTCGCCTCCCTCACGTGCGTTAAAGGGCCAGGAAGGACCTTAACTTGGGATGTGGAAACTGCCCCCCACGCAGCCACCCCGCCCCGCCCGCACATCTGTCCTGGTCCCCACGTCACTCACGGACCTTAGACACTGGCTGGGCCGTCGGATGCTTGTGGGGAATGGGGCCGGGGCTCGCGCCAGGGTGTTGGCACCGCACACGAAACTGGGCCAGGCCAGGCAGGCAGTGGCGCCGGAATATGCCCTGGAGTCTGAGTTGCCAGAAACAGACCCCGCCAGGTCTCTGCTTGCCGGACACACACTATTCTCTCCAGGCAGGGCCCAGCGCATGGCCGAGGTCATAGGAGTCGAGATGGGGACACGGCCCCCAGGTCTGTGCCCCGTGGCCTGGGGCAACCTGCCACACACCCGCACCTGTACAGTGGCCACGAGTACCCCACAATGGGTGTGTGGTTAACCTGGGCTCCTGTGCTGGGCACTCAGGGTGGGCTGAGCAAGGGCTGAGCGGCCAGGTGCTGTGGTCATGCGCATCACGGCAGGGCCTAGGGGGCCGTGGCCAGCCGACGGGCGGAGGAGGGGGCTGCGGATGCTGGACCGGGGGCACCAGGCAAGCGGAGGCAGGTGGCCGGCTCCAGGGGGAGGGCTCAGGTTTGTCGAGGTGTCCCCAGGACTCACCTCCAGCTCGGGCCCCAGGACGCGGGGCCGGGGCGGGGGACGGAGGATCCGTCTTTGCACACTCTGAGCAGCCCAAGAGGGGGGTGGAGAGGTGGCACCCGGGGAGCGTCCCCAGGAACGAGACCGGGGGCGCCGGGCAGTGGGGCCTGCGGTGGGCAAGCCCCGCCTGGGCCTGGCCTGGAGCCAGGGAGAACCATCTGGGGGGAGAAGGCAGTTTAAGACCCGACCTGCCGCTAATGTCATCAGGAAATAAGAAGAGACGCTGCGTCCACAAAGCAGGAACAGCACGCGATGAAAACGAACAGTTAGAGCTTTGGAAAATGAAAGAACATGGGAGAAACGGAACGCCCCAAGGAGTTGAAAGATAAATTTGGATTTTCCCCAGAAAGTAGATCAAAGTACAAAAATATGGAAAACAGGAGAGGAAACACAAGAAAAGTAGAAGCCTAGTCCAGAAAGCTCAATGTTGGCACGGTCATCGCGAGGGAGAACGGAAGAAATGTCAGTGAAAGTTCTAGAAAACCCGCAGCATGGAGCAACGTGAATGCACTTGTCGGAAGCACCTGTGGGTGGATTGAAAAAGACATGACGGTTCAGGACACGGAGGACACGAGGCGCTTCCAGGAGGGGACGGCGGTGCTGGAAGCGGGAAAACACCCCGGAAGCTCGGAGAAGAAATGATTTCCAGCCTGGAATTTCATGCCCAGACTGTCAGTTAGACATGAAGGTAAAATAAGGCATGTTCAGATATGAAAGTTCTCAGAAATGTGCTTCCTCCGCGCCTCCCACAGGAAGCACGTGGCCAGAATAAGGGCAGCGTCTGGCCAAGGACTCGGGGCCGAGGGGCCGGGACGACTGGGAGACGCCGGCCGTGAGCCCCTGAGTCCAGACTGGAGCAGGGCAGAAGGTTCCAGAAGACTCTCTCGTGAGGACGAAATCGACGAAATATCTGATAAATCAGAACGTGACGGGGATCAGAGAACTGCCGCGGAACTCAGGGTTGCATTGGTGAGAAGCACGCGGAAAACCAGGCAAGTGCGAAAGACGATGTAATCTGGGAACAAAGAAACTGCAGGAAACGCAGCCAGGGCTCCGCCTTGGTCCCGCGGGAATGGGGGGGGGGGAGCGGAGAAGGAGGAGGAGGGAGGAGGAGGAGGGCCAGCGCCATGACCTCCAGAGGGCGCAGGTGGATCCGTGTCCGCCCCCCATCAAGGGCGCCGTGGCAGGGAGCGCAGGGGCGGCGCTGCGGCGCCCGGAGTTGCAGCTGCTCCGTCCCGACATCTGCGTCACCTCCAGCAAGTGACTTGAGCTTGCAGGGCGTCCACTTCCGGGCCGAGCGCCGCATGCGCTTCTCGGTGCCGTGAGAACTGCATGCTCACAGTGCGCGCAGGCACCCGCCGACCAGCAGTGCCGTCAAAGGGCTGCCCAGAAGCCGCGTCGGCACACTCGGTGGCCGGGCCAGAGCGTGGTGCCGGGACGGTCCTCCTGCCCTAGGACATCTGGGCTCGGGGACGGGGGCCGCACGCCTGTCCTGCACCTGCCGCGCCCGGGTCACTCGCCGTCGCGGGTTTTCCCACCACCGCCTGAGTCTGGCGCCTGGAGAGGGCGGTGGGACTTCACGCCGCACGCAGAGCCGGGCGCTCAGCCAGGGGTGTCCGCGACGTCCGGCCACATCTGGACACGTTTCCGACGGTTGCAGCTGGGACGCAGATGGCACCTGGGGGCAGCCCCACAGCAGAGGGTGTTCTGGGCCACACGCGTGTGGGGCCCCGTTCCGTGACCGCGGCGGCAGCAGCGCATCTCTGAACTGCGCTGTGCTCTGCCCGGCAGGTTTCATGGCTCCCGAGCTGCTGCGGGGCGAGGAGTACGGCTTCTCCGTGGACTACTTCGCCCTGGGCGTCACCCTGTACGAGATGCTCGCGGCCAGGGGGCCCTTCCGAGCCCGAGGAGAGAAGGTAGGGCCGCCCCGCGGAGTCCTTGCTGGGACGGCGGCGCAGCGCTGGGTCGCGCTGCAGGGGTGGGGGCAGACTGCTGCGTCCGCTTTGCTGTCTGTGTCCACGGTGACACCGCTCCTGAGACTGCGGTGGCGGAGGCACGTCAGGCCTGTCCTGTGCCCCGAGGGAGCAGGACAGAGTGGACACTCACCTGAGCGCTCGCTGCGCTCAGCTTCTCAGGGTCCCCCTGGCGGTGGCTTCCTGGGCAGCCCGCAGGAGACCCAGCGACTCATCCGCTGCAGCTCCAGACACAAAGTGGTGTCCCGAAGGGTGCCGGGGTCGCCCTGAGCCCCGCCCTACCCAAGCCCACCGCTGCCTCCACCCTGCCTGGGGCCCCACCCCCACTTCTCCTGCCTCGACCTACCTGGAAGTGTGCCCAGCCCCCTGGGCTATGCCTGGGGACAGACTAAGCCCAGTCCCCCGGTGCCAGAGACTCCACTTCTCCCCCTGTGTCTGAGGGGCTGGGCGTGGGCTGCCCAGGGTGGGGGGTGGTGGGAGTGTTGGGGGCCTGCTTGCTGGGGCTCCCCAGGTGGTTGAGCAAACCCCGCCAGCGCACGTGTCAGCCGGGGCCTCTGTGTGGGGCAGTGACCCCTCGACAAGCCGGTAACCACAGGGCAACGCGGCGCCACCCTCGTTCTTGTGCCCGGCTGGCCGAGTGTGACGCCCCGGCTGGGGTGTGGTGCCCACATGGTATTTCTAGCCGTTCCTTTCCTTGGTGGCCTGGGACGGTATTGACATAGAGCCAGCAAGGTCCCCTGACAGCCCATCGCGCCCAACTTGCAGAACAGGGAGCCACACAGAGCCTTGCGCGCCCATCACCGTCACCCAGCGGGAGCAAGTGCGACACTCAGATGACATTGGTGGGCCCCACGGCCAGGCATGCAGTGTCATGTCCCCTCCGCACCCTAACCCTAACCCCAACCCCTCTGCGCTGCGCAGGTGGAGAACAAGGAGCTCAAGCAGCGGATCCTCTCGGAGGCCGTCAAGTTCCCGGAGAAGTTCAGCCAGCCCAGCAAGGACTTCTGCGAGGCTCTGCTGGAGAAGGATCCAGAGACGCGCCTGGGGTTCAGAGACCAGAGCTGCGACAGGCTCCGCACCCACCCCCTCTTCAAAGACCTTAACTGGAGACAGCTGGAGGCTGGTAACTTCCGACGCGCGGCCTGGGGGGCCGGCCAGGGGCGCAGGGCAGGGACCCCGGAGGCTCCTGGGAACACCCCCGACTGGGCACTCACGGGCCAGGTCTGAGCAGGGGTTGAAGGTCGGGTCCCCGGGTGCGGGGTGGGCAGGAAAGAGGCTGCGGCACTCTGACCTCGAGATCCAAACCCGCCGCGCACCCCACCCGTGGAGCCCTGACCCCACCCGCGGCGGCGTCTCCAGCCGTGTACCGGAGGCAATTCACACGCTCCAGCTGCACCTGCCTGCGGGTTGCGGGCCTGGGGCTGCGTGTGCGTGTCTGAGAGGGGGACGCATGCTGGCAGCCTGCAGTCAGGCAGGAGAGCTCACGGCACACATGCCGTGACCACAGAGACAGCTTGGCCACCGGGGAGCGGTCCGTGACGGACACTCTGTGTCTGGTGGCTGGGGAATCGTGGCCCATGAGTGCGTCGGGAGAGCAGCTGGCTCTGGAGAGGAGCTTGGGATGTGCGGTGCCCGCGAGGACGACGGCGTTGCCCACCCAGGAGGCTGGCCTGGGCGTGGGTCTGCGAGGGGGTGGGGCCCAGGAGGCAAGGCCCTGCGGAAGGGGGCGGAAGGGTCTGCTTCAGGGGGACTCAGGGAGAACCAGGAGGCGCAGGCCCCGGCGGGTCCCTCCGCAAGAAGCTTCGAAACCGCCCTGCGCACGCCGGGCTCCGTCCACCCAGGCGCGAGCACTGGGTCCCTGCGCCTTCGCGGGCTGCAGGGGAGGCGTCCTCCCGAGCGGCTGCTCCGCTCACCCGCACGCGCCGTGTCTGTGCTTCTGTCTCCGAACAGGGATGCTGATCACGCCCTTCATCCCCGACCCCAGGACCGTCTACGCCAAGAACATCCAGGACGTCGGTGCCTTCTCCACGGTCAGAGGTGTGGTCTTTGACAAAACGGACACGGAATTCTTCCAGGAGTTTGCCACCGGCAACTGCCCCATCCCCTGGCAGGAGGAGATGATCGAAACCGGCGTCTTCGGGGAGCTGAACGTGTGGCGTGAGGACGGGCAGATGCCGGACGACATGAAGGGGGTCTCCGCGGCGGAGGCGGCCTCCCCGTCCAAGTCCGGGATGTGTCTGGTTTCCTAGACGGGGTGGGGGAGGCGGCGGCCCCTGGAGGGAACGGATCCCCGGGGGCCTCTGGGGAAGTGCCGAATGCCTTCGTGGCGTCCGCCCTCGGGTCGCCCACAGTGGACACAGGGCTCCGTCCGCCAGGTCCCTGCCGCGCGGCCGGGTCTCCTCAAGGCTCCGGGAAGAGAAGGCGGCACGGGCACAGGGCGCGGACTCCAGGCCGGGGTCCCGCACCTCCAACCCTGGCGGCCCACACGGCCACGTGCCACGTTCCCGGGTGGAACGAGCCAGTCACGAGAACTCTCAAAGAGCCTCTTGTGGAGAGGAGCAGCCGGGCCAGTGGGTGGGACCGGCACCTTCAGTTTGGATGTCCTGGACCTTAACCCTTAAGCTCCCAGAGCCAGATTCCTCCGTGGAGGCCGTCTCAGCGCGGGGGCTGGCAGGACTGGCCTGTGAACCCGCCCTGGGCCCTGCGAGCCCAGCCCCTGCCTCCTGCTGCTCCCGCTGCTGCTCCCACACGGCGCCACCTGCACACGGGGGTCACCAGCCCCGCGGTCTCTCCTGGGGACGCCTGACCCCCGCCAGGACCAAGTGTCTGGAAGAGGGTTGCGCGTGGACCTGGGGGCCCGGCGCCCTGTCAGGGCTCTCCATGGCTGGGCGCGCCCCTGCCCGTGAGCACCGCCGGCCTGGGCTGTGGCTCTGCTGACACCAGCCGGGACGGTTTCTCATGGTGACCCCATGCTGCATTGTCACCAAAGACAAAAGCCCCAACAGGGGACACTCACAACCATCCGCTTGCTGACAGCCACGGGGGCGTCTCCAAGCACGCCTGGGACATCGCGGGTGCCCGCACACTCTGCGTCTTAGCTGGGAGAAATAAGTTCTGTAGCAGCTGCCTCTGGAGCACGTTCACACCTCAGTTGCGACCTGGGGTGTCACTGGGATCCCGGGACCCCCGCAGAGGGCGCGGAGCCCCCGCCAGCCCCTCAGCCGTGGTGACTCCGGCCTGCGGCTTCAGAGCTGGGCCGCGACCTCTCCTCAGGGCCCCTCTCGAGCCCCTGCACTCACACAGGCAGAGGCAGCGTGGTCCTCCAGGGCGTGGGCGGGGAGGGCCCCGTGAGAGCAGGTCCCTCCTCCCCCGGCGAGCTGAGGTCGGCAGAGCCGACCCTGGGAAGGCCTCGCTGGGGACGCTGGGTGCTGCGGGACGTGGAAAGATGGGTCCTCGAGGTCTTGGCCGGGAGCCACGGCCCCTCCCAGAGGCCAGCCCTGGCATGGAGGGGCCGAGCCCTCGGGGCCCCCAGGACACCTGCCCCGCCCCTCCCCGTGGAGGGACGAGGCCCCCGGCAACCAACGGCTTTGGAGATTTGCCGGCTGCAGCCAAAAGGACGCGCCACCTCCTAGTTTAGAGCTTCGCGGCAGGACTAGCTGCCCCTGAGCACTCATCCCGCAGGGCAAGCACTTGTGCCGTTCAGCAAAACCCCACGTCGGCTGCTTTTGTGGAGGGATCCGTGTTCTTTAGAGGCACCTCACGCACACGCAGGAGGTACCCAGACTGTACCCAGAACGGGGACGGGACGGCTGAGACAAACCTGATCTGCGCGAAGCTCTCCTCCGAGCCTCACTCTGGCAGGGCCCGGAGCGGCGCCAGGGCTCCCCGGCTGAAGGCCTGACGCTGCCCATGCAGGCTCGTCCCGGGGCAGCCCACGGCCGGCCCTGGAGGAGGGTGGACTCGCACTGTGCTGCGGACAGGACACATGTCCGGGCCGCTGCCCGGCCCTTCCTGCTCTGTGTCCCAGAAGGGTGCGCATCAGTTAGGCAACGGCCATGAATTTACTTCACCCATTTCTGATGCCTCTAAACCCACTTCCACCTGCCCTGGTCCTGTGGCTCTGGGCAGGGGCAGCGCCAGGCCGTCCTGGGCTCAGAGTGGGTGGTCTCGGGGGGGAGTGGGGCCTGGACTGCCACTCGGGCCCCCCGGGGCTCCCAGGCTGCAGCAAGAACCTCTCTGCCCTGTCCTGAGGTTGGATCGCAAAATACAGGACGTCCCGGTGAATTTGAATTTCAGATAAGTGGTGAACAGTTTTCTCGTGGAAGTTTATCCCACGCAATATTTGCAACATGCTTACACTGGAAACCATTCGTTGTTTATTTGAAGTTCGAGTTTAACTGGACGTCCTAGCGGTTTTGTTGCTGCACCTGGTGAGCCTGTGGCAGGCGTGACCCTACCTGGAAAGTCGGTGGCTGTCCCTCTGCACACGCCCGCGGGAAGCGTCACCGCGTGGCCGGCTTGGCCACTGGGAGCGGCTTCCTCCCCGGTTCACGCACAGCCGTTGGAAGTCCTGTTGCCACTCACTGTTATTAAGAAACTTAAAACTCAGTATTGCACGGAGAAAATGCATCACGAACGCCAACTCCGTGATCCCACAGGGTCCTGCCTGTTCCCAGGCCCTGGCGCTGTCGCGGCAGCCACACGCCTGCCCTGCGGGAATCAGTGGCCTCACAGCAGTGACTCGCACGGCCGTCCGCGTGATGCCCCCGAGCTTCACAGCCTCCCTTCCCCCGCACCGGCTGACGCATCTGCTTCTCACGCCCACCCCACCCACGGTGCAGCCTCCGTCGGAGGCCAGCCCCAGCCCCTGGCCTCACGGGGTGGAGGCCGCGGAGGAGGCGCTGCAGGCGGCTCTGGGCCTGTGGGCGATGTCTCCGTGCACCCCGCCTTTCCCATCCCTTCCAGGGTCTTTGGGGAGCCCTGCCAGGCCGGCAGACGCCCTCCCTTCCCGCTCCCCTCTGGGCTCTTGGAACCGCACCCCCCCCATCAGCTCTGGGCAGTGGGACGTGCTCCCTCTCGCCTCCCGGGGTGCTCCATGGCTGGCCCAGGCTTTCGCTCGCCCAGGGGTCAGTCGCTGTGGTGCCGCCTTGCAGGAGGCTCACGGCATGTGTGGCCAGGCCCGGCAGGGGCACCCAGGGCTCCTCAGAAACCCCCACACCCGGACCCCAGGCAGGGGCCTGTCCTGCCACATGGGCGCCTGGTCCTGATGGTCTCAGGCCCTGGCTGAAGCCTGGCGGGACGTGTCCCTCTGTCGCCTCCTGTGGGGGGTCGTCGCCCCCATACTGCCCCGTATGCGTGTAGCTCCCTCCCCACACTTTGGTCAGGAACAAGCTCAGCAAAAAGCAAAAAACACAATTCTTATTCATGTGAAAAAAGGGAAAAAATAAAAGTTAAAAAAGGGGCTGACTCCCCGGATTGTGATGTGAATTCCAGGTTGCATTCTTTTCTTCAGAATCTGAACAGAGGCACACGCACACGCACACACACACATCTACACATGCACATGCCTATGTACACGTCTACAGACACCTACGTACACATCTGCATATGCACACACCTGTGTACACATCTTCATATGCCTATGTACATATCTGCACGCGCCTATGTATGTACACGTCTATACATGCCTATGTACACATCTGTGCATGCACCTAGGTACATGTCTACACACACACATCGGCACGCACCTCTGTACACGTCGACACACACACACCTGTGTCTACAGTCTTTGCGGATTTGCGCAGCGTACAGGACGCGTCTCAGAAAGGCTGCTGTGATCTCGTTCTGTTTTATTGACGCGATGGAGCGTCCGTGCCTCTGTGAGTCTTAGAAACATACATGGGCCTCGACCGAACATAAAACATACAGATGACAGGCCTGCCAGCCGGCGGAAGAACCATTTGAAAGGAAAACCTCAACATGAAAACATGAAATTAAAAATAAACATGAGATCAGCTCTCGGATACTGTCCAGAGAATTTGGAGTGAAGTGAGAAGACTTAATTTTTTAAAAATCAAACCTGAGTCCCCCAATTACAGTAGTGAAGTTTTCCCAAGTTCAACATTTTAATTTACAGGATAAACTGCCGGGGGATAAATGTCGGCCAGGGCGTGTGGGGCGCACCGACCCGCCGGCGCTCTCTCCCGGGCCTGGGCGCACCTGCGCTGGTCCTCCTGGCTCCTGGTCGTGGGCGGGGTCCTGGGGGAGCCCCGGGGGCAGCAGCCGCGCCAGGCTCCTTCACGTTTCATACGCGCGGCGTGTCGGGCCAACGGGCATCCCGGTCTGGTTTCGCAGCCTGTGGAGGGCTCTCCTTTCAGCAGGCGACGCCGCGGTTGCTGCGCTGCTTGCTTTTAGAACTTTTGCTACGACAGGAGACGCTGGACAAGCTGGTGGTGGCCCAATTCCAGCTGGGAGTCGGGGGCCCCGTGGGGAACTGACTGCCCTTCCAGCTCGGGTGAAGAGAGCTGGGTGTTGTGGTTACAAGGGCCTTCGGCAAAGCCCCGAAGTGCGTTGCATTTTTAAAAATTCACGTCTCTGGGAACATCTCTGTTCTCGCTCCCGCTGCACCTCGCTCACGGCCCGCACGCAGGCAGGTGGCCCTGTCTGCTCCGAGTGCCAGCTGCATTATTCATCCCGGGCTTGGTTTCGTGCGTTACCTGGTGACAGGACGGTCACGTTTCACTGTCAGCACCGCCGACCCCAGGGAACTGAGAGCCAGGCCACGTGCACAGGTGTTTCTGCGCAATTCCCGCTACACAGGGCCGAGAGGCCGAGGGTCTGCAGGCAGCAGAAGGGACGGGGCTCTGGGGGGGCCGGCAAAGGCGCCCTCTGATTTCCGTGGCCCTTTTGATCACTGTCGCTTTAGAGCTGGCAGGACCCACACCCTGGCTTCAGGGCCCTGTGGACCCCTCCCTGCCCAAACCAGCCGGCGTCCCCTCCCCCAAACCCCCTGGCCAGGGGTCCACGGCAGTGCAGGCACGGGAGGTGCCGTGTCCCAGCATGTCCCCCCGGCCGGTGGCAGGTGCTGCGGTGGTCGGGGGGACCCCGCCTTCTCCTGTGCTCGCTGAGTGCCTGCCCCGGGCCAGACGCCAGCGAGGAGTGGGGAGAAGGGGACAGTCCCCCTCTGGGCGGATTTAGCACCGTGATCTTGACCTCCCCCTCCTCCCGCCTGCCTTCCTCCAGACAAGGCGGGGCTCTGGCTGCTATTTCTCTGCGTGGAGGCCTCCCGCCGGCTGTGCCCAGGGCCGATGCGTCCCTGGTGGCCTGGCCGGGTGTTTATAATCAGCCCGTAGTCCAGGACGCTTCCTGTCCCCATGTCCAGGCAGGAGGGGCCTGTGGCTGGCATTCCCAGCGGATCTTTCCATCTTTGGTTTCTCCAAAGCCCGAACCTTGGGGGTATCTGAGCGGCAGTGAGGAGGAGGAAGGGGATTCGCTGGCACAGTGTTTCGAGAAACAGGGACCAGGAGTGTGACCATGGCTGCGGCTGCGGGGCCTGGTGGACACCAGCGCCGGGACCACCCAGAACAGCCACCCTCTTGCCGTGGCCACAAGGGGCTGCCTGACCTCAAGGGTGGAGCTCAGGGCAGATGTGCGACTTCAGGCCACACTCTGCAACTCCAGGCCAGTCCGTGTGTGCGCACGCGTGTGTGCTCGGGTCCTTGTGTATGTGCACGTGTGACAGAGGCCCATGAGGGTGACAGGCAGATGGGGGTGGGCGGGAAGAGCAGCCCCTGCACCCCTCCGTCAGCACGGCCGTGTGGACGGGCCCCCAGGGCAGTGGGTCTCACCGGCCCTTGTGCCAGGAGGCAGAGAGGCTGCCAGGCATGTTGCCACGGTCCAGGGTCACGCCTGGTGGTCTCCCAGCCCCGGCTCACCTCTGCTGCTCCCCCCGGCGTCCTATCAGCCCCTAAAAGGGCCCCAGTCCCCGCTGCTCATGGAGCCACCAGGGGACAGTGAACCCCGTCCACCTCCAGAGATGACGTGGGCCGGGCCCGGCGACTCTCACATGAGACCGAGGCCGGCAACAGCCTGCTGGGGCGACGGCCATGTCCAGGGTCCCCTGTTCACTCTCCTGTGTGACAGGTGCCTTGGCTGGAGCAGTCTCACCACCTGTTTATGTTCCGACCGGATGTTCCGTGTCTCTCGGATCTTACTTCTAATTGTAGAGTTCCTCAAGGACAGGGCTGAATGACCCATCTTTGCAGAGAGGAAATTCAATGACTATTTTGTTACTGACTGTAGGAAAGATTAAATTAAAAGTCTACGTTCAAGTAAATACCTGCTTTCCTGTTTAGAAGATGTAGTTATGTTTTGAAATCAGACTGACCTGGCTTACATTTTGTTTCTCAATTAACCAGCTATTTGGCTTTGGAAAAATTATTTAATTCTGTGTACCTGAGTTTCCCCATCCGTGCAGTGGGTGGCACATGGTAAGGATTAAAGGTAGGGCCGGGACCACGGAGTCTGGGCACCAGGGGAGGTGTGGGTGCGGGTGCGGGTGTGTGTCCAGTCTGGGCACCAGGGGAGGTGCGGGTGCAGGTGTGGGTCCTGTCTCCCCGGCCTCAGTTTTCCTGGAGCCTTTTGAAGAGACGAGTCTGTGCCGGTTCCAGCCTCTGGGCGTGAGAAACCTTGAGGAGCCTCTGGGGTTTCTGGGGCAGTGCCCGCCTGTGTCCAGCTAAAGGAAGTCAAAGCAGGAAACTTCCGAATGCTGTAAACGTTTCACTGTTGCAGGAGGAATCTGGTATCGGGCAGGGTGCGGTGCATGTGTCCGACGTGTGGGCAGTGTCTTCCTAAGGTCGGTAATAATGTCCCCGTCTCTGATTACCCTCAGACCATGCAAGACAGACTTCCTCACATCCTCCTAACTGCCTTCTGGAACAGCCAAATCACATTACATTTAAAAATACCCTGTACCAGGCTGTCCTCCCAGGGGCTGGGCAGGGCGCAGGGGGCACCTGGGACCTCGAGGGGCCAGGGAGTGACGCTGGCTTCCTGAGCCCTGGTTTGTCCTCTTAGAGCAGCAGGAAGGGTGGCACTGCCCTGCAGGGCCGGGAGGACCACGTGGGAAGGGTTGTGCATGTCGTGTGTTTCCGTGCACGTGTGAGTGTGTGCACGTCTGTGTGTGTCAGACCCGCGCGGCCACGAAGCCGGTGGGTGGCGGGTGGGGAGTGGGGGGCAGGTGCGGCCCTCAGGAGCCTGGCGCCCGGGTCCTGGCTCTGCGGTCCACGCTGTGGGGACCCCCCCCCCGAGGGAAGGAGGAGGGGGGAGGGGGAGGCGGAGGGAGGGTGTGGGCGGGGGAGGAGCACGGGGCGGGGCGGGGGCGGGGCGGCTCTGCGACTGGACGACTGGACCGTGGTGTCGCGGGTCGTTGCCCAGCAGAGGACCTGCGCCCGCCCAGGATGCAGCCGCCGGGCTGCCCTGCTCCGCCGGACACGGCAGGTGAGTGCAGGGGGCCAGGGCGCGGGTCCCTCAGGCGGGAAAGGCCCAGCCCGGTTCGTCCCCCAGCCCTGCCCTTGGGACACTGCGTCGTTTGGCCATTCATTCTCCCCGTCTCTGTCTCTGTCCTTGTCTGTCCCCCTCCCTCTCTTAGTCCTAGTCTCTCCGTCTCTCTCTGTCTGTGTCTCCGTCTCTGTCCTCAGTCCTTCCTCCCTATGTCTCTCTCTGACTCTGCGTCTGTCCCTCCCTGTCCGCCTCCTGGCCACTTGCATTATCAAGAGCCACAGGGAGCCCTTTTCCTGTCTCTTCTCCCTCGTTTCAGCCTCAGACTTTTCAGGGAAAATTTTGTCCCAGAGAGCCAGGTAGCTTCTTCCTGCTTGGCAGTGACAAAGGTGCTTAGGCATTTGGCTGCTTGATTTCAGCACGTCCTTCTCACATACGTCCCCCATAAATCCAGGGGATCTCTGACTCTTTGACACCGAATGCTCCTTGAGCCAGGCTGGGCTGGGACACAGGAAACCTGTTGCACGTCCGGCTGGGGCTGGGCTTTGGCTCCCTGCCAGGAAGTGGGAGGACTGGAAAGATGCCAGTGAGTGTTCCCCAGGGGAGAGGGCAGAGAGGATTTTGAAAAGAAAAGAAAAAAAGATAGTTGCACGGTAAGTGACGCTGCGGCAGCCGAGGGAGGGCTGGGTGACACACAGCCCTGCTGCCCCCGTCGGAGCTGACCCCATGGACACTCTGCCAGTGAACCCCACGACCCTTACTGGAGTAGCTCTGGAAAGTTTCTTTAAAGCCCAGAATAGTTAATATTGTTTTAAAAATAATAATTAATAAATCTGGCTTCTTTATAAAAGAAACCATTTTGTACCCTCCACCCTGTAAAGCAGAACGTTCGGTGGCCAAGCCGTTTACCTGTGTTCGCCCCCCAGGAAGCTAATACTTCATGAGTGTGTAATAATAGTAACTAATTATTATTATTTTTAACTACTTACTGTATTAGGATGACTCAATGGTTAGTTTTCTCTTCTGACAAGGAACTTTTAACCTTAAAACCTAATCCTAGGGTTGGTCCTTTATTAGAATATGCTAAACATCAGTGCAGCCGGGGTGAGACTATGGGCATTTTCTGCTTTGCACGTCTTTTTTTGGGGGGGGCACAGAGTCTCACTCTCTTGCCTGGGGCGAGTGCCGTGGCATCAGCCTAGCTCACAGCAATCTCAAACTCCTGGGCTCAAGCAATCCTACTGTCTCAGCCTCCCGAGTAGCTGGGACTACAGGCACGCGCCACCATGCCCGGCTAATTTTTTCTATATATATTTTTAACTGTCCAATTAATTTCTTTCTATTTTTGGTAGAGACGGGGTCTCGCTCTTGCTCAGGCTGGTCTCGAACTCCTGAGCTCAGAACGATCCGCCTGCCTCGGCCTCCCAGAGTGCTAGGATTACAGGCGTGAGCCACCGCGCCCGGCCCTTTGCACGTCTTTGCTCACTGCTCTGGGCACAGGTTACCTGTCAGCCCGGAGCGGAAGGGAAATCGACAGCGGAGGGTCCGCCATTCTGCCGTGGCTGTCTCACCTGGGGTTACTACCTGGCCAGCATGCTGGGTGTCCTACAGGACCGAGTGAACAGTCTTGTTTGCATTCTTCCAGGTGGGACCAGGAGTGCTGCAGGCCCCTGTGCTCCTGGCCCCTGTGCCCCTCCTCCAGCTAAGGCTGGGGGGAGTGACACGGCGATAGTCTGGAGAGGATGAGCCTGGGGACAGACTAGAATTAGGAAACGGAGCGAGAGCGCTGAGATGCGGCTGCCTGCCAGGCCAGCTTCACGCCCCGGAACTACTCCCAGTGCACAGCTGGAGCAGCGCTGGTTACTACCACTGGGCCGCCTTGAGGCTCACTACCCGTGATGATTAATAAACCCACTGTGCGCATACGACTTACGCACGACCTTTCTGGCGTGGGGTCTCCCTGGACCCTCACAACAGTCTCGGGTGGGTGAAGCCAGTGTTGTCATACTTCCATTTCACAGATCAGGAAACTGAGGGTCACTCTAGTTTGAGATGGGTGCTGGGCTCCATCGATGACAGGAGAGACCAGGCTCCTGCTCCAAGCCGAGTGCTCCTTCCGAGGGCTGGAGGGGTTGCAGGGCTGCCCTAGGGTGGTTGGGAACAGCCTGCGTAAGGTGCCTACACAGTTATAAACCTGCAGGTGTTTTAATTAATAGGGCACCGTGGTAGGAGCACTTCCGTTTTAACAGTGCACGTTTCTGCTGATGGGATAGGAGAATCCAGGGAACGATTCCCGTAATTTATCTCTATGTGGAACCCCCTTTCTCTCCCAAACCTGATCTAGAAATGCTTATATTAATGGTAATTATAACGATATCCTACCTCCTTTTCTTGGAATTTTTTTTGTCTTCTTTTTATGCCATATCATGTATCTATAAGACATATTTGAGGTTGGGATTCTTTTTGTTACCTCTGCTGTATCTGGAGTCAGAATGGTACCATTTGTGTCTTTAGAATGAGACTATTGAGAACTGTTCCTTTCTAGTGTCCCATATAGATTATGTGGCTCTTTCTAGACCTTGTACTGATCACAGAACCTGTGATGAACTTGCCGACAAAAAGGGGTGGCTCGTACCTTTTGCTTGTCATCTTGTAGCAGTTTGGGGGAGGCAGCGTGGGACTCAGGAGAGAGTGGTAAATGGCAATGTTATAGGGAAAATAGTTCATGGGGGGATTTATGTGACCTCAGAGATGCGTCTGACTTTTTGAGTGGTTAGCAAGTTGGGATGTCACTGACTGATTTGTTCGGGCCGACCACATGCCGCCAGCCCGGTGGATCTGACGGTTGCGATTCCTGGAGCCAGCCCACCACAGCGGAGCCTCCTGCTTTGAGAACCAGAACGCAGTTGGGGTTCTGCCAGGCAGGTGCCACAGGAGGCCAAGACATGGGCCCCACAGAAGGTTCCACCTGTGCTTTTAAGCAGGTGCTGAGTCATTTGGTTAGTTTTTGAACATAAGAGGTGCACTATGCATTTAGTTAGGGAAAATAGCAACACAAGATCCTTCGAAAAAGAGAGCATTTGCTCGATAATTTTCTCAAAACCTTAGTCCCATAAAATTTAGTTTTAGAAATCCTATTGCTCTTAAAACACTTAAAAGATTGGAATGGGAACCTAAGCAGAAAATAGTCCAGAAAAAACAGCTGAAGAGGAAATGGCATCAATTAAGAGCAATTGGCGTTTGGCTGCGTTCACAGACGGCCCCAAGTGGTCCGGGCCTCGGGAAGCCGAAGCCAGCGAGGGAGGAGACGCAGGCCCGGGACAAGCCCAGGGCTGCTGGCCAGGTGTGTCCCCCAGGTGTGTGTCCCCCGGCGGGACGGCACTGGTGCGACTGCTCTGCGCTCTTTCACGAAGGCGGCTTCGTCACCTTCCAAAGTACAGGACGAGGCATTTTCAC
>RJWJ010002778.1:0-95015 GCA_004363605.1 Indri indri | reverse complement strand
CTGACGGCAGTGTCAGCTTCCGAGTGACATTCATCATGGGCCCGTTTTGCTGCAGTCTGTTCGGTTTCTTCTTCCCCCAACACCGCCCCCCAACACGCGCACGCTCTCACGCTCTTGTTCTGTAACACTGAGCATCTCGTAGTTTCCAGAATAAGCTTTTTTATTTCACTTTATTCACCTTATTCCTTCACCTTCAGTACTTTTTCTTGGCTTAATCCTGTTGGGCCTTTTGACACTCTCCTTAGACTGTCTTCAGCCTGGGCTGTAAGTCTCCCATTTTGCTTGCAGAGGAGCCCTTGGCTACTTCTGGTCCACATTGTATTGAAATTACCCACCTGCTGGCTTGCTCCTCTTTGGGGCAGAACAGAACTTGTATACACTGCTCGCATACAGTAGGTGCTTAGAAAAATGTTTAAATTGGAGTGATTCTTCTCATAAAATATTTTTAATAGTAACAGTTTTGAACAGTGATTTTGGCCTTTGTTTCTTCTGCTCCTAAGTAATGAAAGGTGTGAAAAGGTGGTTTGCACAGCCTTGACCGTGGAATTAGACCAGAGGTCAAATCCCAGCCCTGCCCCTCACTGTCACCCCATGGCCAGTTGCTTAGCCATTTAAGCTGTATCTATAAAATTAAGGTAATAATAATATTGTGAAAATTGAAATGAGGTTATTTTTAAAGTACTTAGCAAAGACATAGTAAGTACTCGGTAATGTTCATTGTATCATTAGGACAGAAGAATGAAAACTGATTTCTAAGGAGCCAGAGGACCTAAGTGATAAATGAGAAGGGGCTTTTTTTTTTTTTAAATTTTTATTTAGACCATAGTTAGTTTTCAAACTTGAGTGTATGTACGGATTACCTGGGGTGCTTGTTAAAAACATGAATTCCTTAGCCTCATTCCCAGAGATTCTAATTCAGTGTCTGGGAAGACTGCCCAGGAATCTGCATCTTAAATAAACATTCTAGTTGGTTCTATTTTTTTTTTTTTTTTTTTTTGAGACAGAGTCTCACTCTGTTGCCTGGGCTAGAGTGCCATGGCATCAGCCTAGCTCACAGCAACCTCAAACTCCTGGGCTCAAGCGATCCTCCTGCCTCAGCCTCCCCGGTAGCTGGGACTACAGGCATGTGCCACCATGCCTGGCTAATTTTTTCTATATATTTTTAGTTGTTCAGCTAATTTCTTTATATTTTTCTTTTAGTAGAGACGGGGTCTCGCTCTTGCTCAGGCTGGTCTCTAACTCCTGAGCTCAAACCTTCCACCCGCCTCGGCCTCCCAGAGTGCTAGGATTACAGGCGTGAGCCACCACGCCCAGCCTCTAGTTGATTCTAGACTGTTGATGCAACACATTTTGAGAATCCCTTATTCTTTTTAAATAAAAGCATCGAATTTAGGTTTCCTAACCAGCAGGTAGACAATATGAGTTGAAAAGTTAGTAAAAGAAAATCAAGTTGGGCTAGGAACGAATGATCTAAAGGCAGGAATAAAGTATTTTACCAAGAAGTACAAGTTTCAGATGTTTAATGACATGTTATTTTCTCATTTTTAACTTAGGATGTCTAAGCAGGGACGAACGATCATCTTCTCCATTCATCAGCCTCGATATTCCATCTTCAAGTTGTTTGATAGCCTCACCTTGTTGGCCTCAGGAAGACTAATGTTCCATGGGCCTGCTCAGGAGGCCTTGGGGTACTTTGCATCAGCGGGTATGGTTGACTGTTCCGTGCAGTAAGGCCCTTCATCAACAGAACCCCGAAGGAGAGCGGAGGGGGTCGTCACGAGTGCTGTTCGATCTTTGGGTAGACATGCTGTGGGTCCCACCACTCCAAAACGTCTGTGGTGCTGGAATTTTTCTTCATTTTGCAGCACTAGCTTGTTAGGTCTCTTTCCTGCCCTATTTGAGTGTGTATGCACGTGCGTGTCTGGGTGTTTTCACCGGGCTTATATCTGTTCTGCTTCCCAGGTATGGTGGCCTTTCCCTATCAGTTCAATAATTAATATGTTGGACTCATAGCCTGTTATTCTGTCAGCTGAACATTTTTGGAAAGGCCTAGTATCATTGTTTTCTTGAACACATAACAGATCAGCCTTTCTCATTTTTTCCCCCTTATGTGTGGTGTTGGTCTGCCTTGATGAGGCCTCATGGGTATGCACGTTACTTTTCTAGTAACATTAGATTGCAGATTTAGGCCTTGAGTGGGAGTGGGTGACCTGTCGGTCAATAGAGTGGCTAGTCCTGAATCTGACTGTGATGGGCCAACATTTGTAAGGATTCTGGACTACCTGGTTCTTTGTATTTCAGATTGAAATGTGGGATTTTTTTTTTTTAATGACTCACGCAGTCTGTTTCATTTTAGAGGTATTTGGATATGACAATAGATGATTTTCCATGACCTCAGATATAGCTTGAAATATTCATTAGCTATTTTTCTCAATTCATTTTTGTTTAATCTCTGTCATTTAAAATAATCAAGTGTATATGGATCTGGGGAGTGTAGGGGAGATGAACCTGGGAGTCAGACTTCAGGCCGAGTTGAGTTCGGATTATCACGCCATAGAAGTGGAGGTAAGAGTTCGGGTGCGTTGTGCTGGTCACGTTCTCCCGAGAATGCTGCGCTGGGGACTTGTTCTCTTTTTGGAATCATGGCAGCGTGACAGTTAATTTGGATGTCCGAATTTAGTATGTGGAGACGCAGTCATTGCTAATGTTGGTACTGCCAATCTGGCATTCTCTGGGGGAACTCAGAGAGCAGAACACGCCTGGACTTTTAATATTTTTTTCTTGCACCTGTATTTAGATTTTTGAAGAAATAAACTGCTAAGTACCAGAGCATATTGATAGCTATTTCAGGTCTCATGAATTACGATACGTAAGGCCCAAGCACTTATAATGTAAGATTTCCTGACAGTCCAAGGTTTGGGGTTTTTTTTTTTTTTTTGGTCTGGGAAACCAAGAATTGTTGAAATGTTGTGTGACTGAATACACAAGAGGAAAGGGTAAATTAGTGTGGGGAGAAGGGAGAAAGGAAATGAGGGAGAAACTGTTAGATCCTGCCTCCTCTAGCCTCAGCTCCCTCATCCTCTAAAAGCGAGTCCTCTTTGTTTTCCAAGACTATCCGGTGTGTGCCATGGGCTGTCTTCTTTCCCTAGGTTACCAGTGTGAGCCCTACAATAACCCCGCAGACTTCTTCCTGGACATCATTAACGGAGATTCGACTGCGGTGACATTAAACAGAGAGGAAAACAACCATGATGGTACGTGAATCTGTTAGATTCACAGATTTTTTTACCTAATTAGATTGGCTGAAGTTTAGCCATGCGGTGGCTCAAACATGGCTTAGGTAATGCAGTCCTCTGATACCAGTCAACACAAAGATTTTGTTGGCCGTGAGTGCCGCGGGTGTTTTTGATTTAATTTATAAATGAGCATTTATAAACAGAGTCTTGCTCTGATGTCTGGGCTAGAGTGCAGTGGCGTTATCATAGCTCACTGCAACCCTAAACTCCTGGGCTCAAGTGATCCTCCTGCCTCAGCCTCCCGAGTAGCTGGGACTACTGGCGTGTGCCACCACACCTGGCTAATTTTTGAGTTCTTTTGGTAGAGATGGGGTCTGGCTGTGTTGCCCAGGCTGGTCTCAAACTCCTGGCCTCAAGCGATCCTCCCACCTCTGCCTCCCAAAGTGCTGGGATTACACGTGTGAGCTACCACACCCAGGCTGATATTATTAATGACGAGAGGAGTTTTCATTAAAAGAATAAATATGCTCATTGTTTATATAGTGTTTTTAAAATAAGAAATCTGACACTTATGCATGTGCACGTAGTAGGAAATAAGGACCAGATTTTTATATTAAAGATTATAACTCCCTAGGATAAGACCTCTATTTTAAAAGAATTAGGGTCTAAATGGTTAGGAAAACACCAGTGGGTTTGCTGTACCCATAAGACTATGGCAGTACTGAGGCTAATTTGCTGTATTTCTCTTTTGTGTAAAGCGATGCAAAGCCAGTAATTTTTTGTACTCAAGCTTTAGAATTAAGGTGTTAGGGAAGAATCCAAGAAAGCGTTCATAGAAAAATAAGCCAAATAAGTTGTAACCTTGCTCACAGTGTTTTCCTTCTTTATCCACTTTTATTCTAAAGCTGCAGAGACCATAGAGCCACCCAAGGGAGAGATGCCACTCATAGAAAAATTAGCTGAGTTTTATGTCAACTCCTCCTTATGTAGAGAAACAAAGGCTGAATTAGATCAACTCTCGGGGACTAAGAAAAGGAAGAAGAACCCAGCCTGCAAGGACGTCACTTACGCCACCTCCTTCTGTCATCAACTCAAATGGGTTTCCAGGCGTTCATTCAAAAACTTACTGGGTAATCCCCAGGCCTCTGTAGCTCAGGTACCAAGACAGCTTCTTTGGAAATACTCACATGGGGAACTGCTGGTTCTCATATTATCTACTTGAGCATTATGTTTAGCTTCTACCTGCTGTTGTCTTTATTTGTTATCCATTTGGGACATGGAAACAGTCAATAGAACAAGTAAAACAGAATTAAGTAGTCCTTTTTTTTTTTTTTTTTGTTTGGAGACGTGGTCTAGCTATGTCACATGGGCTAGAGTACAGTGGCATCATTGTAGCTCACAGCAACCTCAAACTCCTGGGCTCAAGCGATCCTCCCGCCTCAGCCTCCCAAGTAGCTGGGACTACAGGTGCAGGCCACCCACGCCCAGCTACTTTTTTTGGTTTTAATAGAGACTGGGTCTCACTCTTTCTAAGGCTGGTCTTGAACTCCTGGCCTCAAGCGATCCTCCCGCCTCGGCCTCCTAAAGTGCTAGGATTATAGGCATGAGCCACTGCACCTGGCCAGAAAGCTTCTTTTTTTAGTGGTTTCTTGAACTACCTAAGTCAGAATTTTTGTTGATTTAGACAAGCTGCGATGAATAGTCTTGGTAGAAAAATTTTTCATTCGAAAAATGTAAAGAAAATGTCAGCCATGTTTGGGGTTTTCTGATAGCTGTCCACGTTCATTCACTGATTCAGTCAGCATTTTGGGGACATATATACACTAACGAACAAAATGGGCAAAAATGAAAATCTCTGCTGTCATGGAGCTTATTTTCTTATGAGGACAAACATGATAAATGAATAAAGAAATTAACACATTGACTGCCACACTAGAAAAAAAGATTTTCCCCCCGGGGCCACGGTGTTTTATTAAAACAAAACGATCCTCTCTAATTTGTTATTTTTTATTGTTTTCTGTGCATGAATTATATGCAACGAAATCCACATTTTTAGGATTAGATCGTCACTGTTAATTGGAACAACAAGAACATCAACAAGTAAGATTTTCACGAACCAGCTGCAGAGTTTTGCTTCATGAGGCCCTGAGGTCAGAACTAGCCTGAGTTAAATACAACTCACAAGGCAGTCAACGTGTTGAATATACATCAAGTTAGATGGTGGAAGGGACTATGGAGAGAGTTGAAGCAGAGAAGGGATAGAAAAAGGGGTGGGAGCGCAAGGGAGGTGGGGAGAAGAGAGGAGGTTTGCAGTTGAAATCAGGTGGCCGGGGAAGCCTCCTAGTGTCCCCGAATACACCTGGGGATAGTATGGGCTGGCCACTGGCCAAGAGAAGAAGAGCCTGTGTGCAAACTGCTGTTGATCATTGATCTTCCTGATTTAGGGCCTCTAATCTTAGGAAAGCAGTAGATACCTCAAAAAGTTTGCGCGTTATGCAAAGGTGGTAAACAACCTTGAGTTCCGTCAAACAAGGCGAGTCCCTGTCAGATTAACTTTCTCTTGATTAAGATGAGACAGTGTTCTTTTCTTTTTGGTTGGCTCTGGGGTAGTTATTGTTACTCCTTATGGTTTTTCTTTTATTCTTAACCCCTCTGTGGCACAGAGCACTGTACTCCCAGTTCATTGGTCCATCCTTTGTAAGGAAATCAGTTTAGCTGGTTATTTTTGGGGTTGTTATTTTTATTACCAATATTGAGTTTCTGTTGAGTACTAATGGCACACTGTTGGCTCTAATGAAAGATTACTGGCTTTTTAATTTGCGCCCTGTAATTTTTGTATTTAAGTAATAGTGCCTTCTAAAGGTATCTGAGAGCCTATATCACTACTTGAGCCGTATTGCTAATTGCCCCAGGTGTTTCTGGTACTCGTAATTTGGCTTTTCTGTAAGAACATGGGTACTTTTGTACATTATCAATTAAGGGTCAAGTTTTATTCCTTGAGAGTGGATTTAATGTCATTTGGAAACCGGAGTGATGAGTTAGACCAACGTGGGTTACCTGTTGTTCAACAGCGAGATGAGTAATGAGTTGCTTCTTTAGTGTGATTGAAGCATTAGATTTTTCTTCCTTGGAAAATAACTTGAATTTCTCTTGCCTCTAAAAGTGGTTTAGAAGCATCTTGTCCAAGTCTCCCATATTGTAATTCTGGGCAGGGCATGGTTAGAATACAGAAATATTTCCCACGTACCAGGATTCCGCATGTTCTAGGCTTTAGTCCGTTGTGAACACTAGTCCTGGTGCCTCCAGGCCGTATGTTCAGCCTACCTGTGTCATCAGTGAACTTAGTTCCACAAAAGGAGTTCCGACGATGTTCATAGCAGTGACAGGCTCATAGAACAAGGATAGAACCTTGTATCTCCCCAGGCATCTGCTTGCAGGGCAAGTTTTGTTCAGATTTGTAAATATTGGAATGTTAGCTTAGGGCAGGAGTAGACAAACCATCTCTTTGTGAAAGACCAGATAATAAATATTTTAGGCTTTGCAGGTTATGTGGTCTTTGTCTCGGGTAGTCAACTCTGCCATTTTAGTGTGAAAGCACCCATGGCTAATACAAAAACAAATGAACTTAGCAATGTTCCAATAAAACATTGTTCATTGCACTGAAACTTGAATTTCATATAAATTGTATATTGCAAGAAACGTGAATCTTCTTGGCTTTTTTTTTTCAACCATTAAAAACTGTAAAAAACCATTCTTAGCTCACAGGCTGAACAAAAATAGGTGGCTGGCCCTGTTATGGCCTGAGAGCCATAGCTATTGGCTTCTGGCTTAGGGTTTTTAATCTTGTATGTTGTTTCACTTCTAATTTTTTTTCTTTTTTTGCATCAAAAGAGAATACGTCTCTAAGTTTTTGAACATGGGGTTGTTAGAAGGTCTTAACGGCTTTCTGCTGATAAATTTCTTGTATTTATTGTCCTAGAGCTGTACTTTGGTTTGACATAATTATTTCTGTTTTATGATTCCCCTTAGCCTCTGATAATGCTTTAACCGAAGGTTGTATTTAGATGATTTCGGAATGAATGGATTATGTGTATAAGATGACTTAATGTTCATTTAATCTACCAAGCGTTTCCTAATCAAATCAATCTGGAAGCAGATAGGGTCTGTCTGTTCCATTGTGCAATGCTTGGTTGGCCTGTTTGTTTTCTTTTCCTTAACAGAAGAAAGAATAACATAGACACACCTTATAAAAGCATGTCACGCTTAGGGGATTAATTGTTTTGTCAATATGTTTGAAAGCTGGCTTTGAAAATACTTTTAGAACTTTGAAACCTTTAGGAAACATCCTAATCATAATACTCAGTGTTAGTTTAAGATACCGAGTCTGAATGCAAAAGAAACAAAGCATGTGGAGTGTCCAGCTTGAAGAGTTTGAACAACACTGTGTGAAAATACAGATTCTTGTATACACGTGCATGCCTTAATGTCGATGGTGTCATCAGCATTTACTTTGGAAGCTTGATATGTTGAAGTAGAGTATATTCTGAGGGAAATGGAAATACACAAGGGTAATGGGAGTTTCCCCAAATTTCTAACTGAATTTTTAAGTTAAGGACATCTCGTAAGTGAAGCACTTAAATAATATTCTTTCCAGACTAGGGTCTTCACAATCACAGATCGTGATCCTGTTTTTCCACTTTGGTTTGCTTCATGCCAAACATGTCCTTGATTAGTTACTGAACATGTCCTTGATTAGGTCTTGATACCAGTGGACTGTGATAGTACTAATTTCTTTCTTTTTTTTTTTTTTTAAGAGACAGGGTCTCACTCTGTCACCCAGGCTTCAGTGGCCCAATCACAGCCCACAGCAACCTCAAACTCCTGGGCTCAAGTAATCTTCCTGCCTCAGCCTCCCTAGTAGCTGGGACTATAGGCATGCACTACCATGCCTGCCTAATTTTTCTATTTTTTGTAGAGATGGGGGTCTCACTATGTTGCCCAGGCTAGTCTTCAACTCCTGGGCTCAAGTGATCTTCCCACCTCAGCTTCCCGAAGTGCTAGGATTACAGGCATGAGGCACCATGCCCAGTGAGATTTTTTGTTGTTGTTGTTAACTTTGAGGGTTTCAAGATATATGGCAGGATATTTTGTTTTCTTTAGATTACCATTTCTTAAATAATTTTATATTTCACTCATGAATAATTATAAGTAGAATTTCCTAAAATAACTTAGGAAAGTTAGTGTCGTGATGTAACCCTTAACCCTTTGCTTACTGAAGTGTCTTTAAGAGACTTTTTATTCTCCAAACGAGTGATGTTTGTCCATCTCCTTAGGGGCTGTACAAACAGATCGACTAGGTGGCCGAGAAAGGTGAAGCGTCGCAGCTTAGGTCTGCAGGGATGGCCGCGATGGCGTGGCTGAGGGTGATAAGAAGCTGTGACAGAGTCTGTGTAATGTCAGCACGCAGAGAGTGCGCAGGGAAAGTTCTAGAATGCTTTGGTGATGGTGACAATGCGCTTTCCAGTGCAGGCTTGGCCTCCCCAGAGGTCGGATAGGCGGGTCCCAGCTCACTCCTATTTCCTTACCAAGCAAAATGCCATTGTTAGATTTCTTTTTTTTTTTGTATGTGCGCTTTTAAAATTTTATTTGTCTTTATTTGTTTTTAATGTTAAGAGTAAAGATATCCTGTTTTCACCTGAACCTCTTCGAATATGAAACGATGCATGTTCATGGGCACAAAGGTTAAGAGTTCGGTTCAGGTCAAAACTCTTCACCACTTGGGCTTTGCTTTTGTTCCCAAAACGGTGTTGCCAGGAGCTCGCGTTGGTCTGCCGGGCTTGGCGCTCGCAGGCCCAGGAGCCTGAAGCAGGCCCTGAACTGGCGGAGAACTGGGAGGAACCTTAGCTCTTCCAGTAGTTGCTTTGTTGTCCTGCCAGTTTCCCCGAAAACCACAGGTGACTTAGTTTTTAACTTCAGAAAGCATTCTAAGTAATGTACACCTGTTGTATTCTCCCTGGGACGTTTGACCAAGCCATTGCATGCTCATCTCATTGGAGAGATCTGATTATGTAGCCCTATGTATTATAATAATAAATGGTGTGTATAATTTTTTTTTACTTTTAATTGAAACTCTTTCCTTTTTTCTTTTCTTTTTTATTTTTGAAAAGATAATTATCACAATCATACTGGGCCTGGTCATAGGTGCCATTTACTTTGGGCTAGAAAATGATACTGCTGGAATCCAGAATAGGTGAGTAAATTCAGATCTTGATTTTGAGAAATTGCTGTTACTTTCTTCGAGCTTATAAAAGCCCATTAAGAATTTGAATGTAAGACAAGTACAGGGTAAATGTCACTATTTTATCGTGGAGTTGGATGAGTCAGTGACTTGAAAGTCGGATGGAAGAGTTAATTGTTTTACACAAATATATATATGTATGGATGAAGTGGTAAAATATACAGAAAATAAAACTTGCCCTTTTAACCATTTTTAAATGTACAGTTCAGTGGCGTTAAGTTCATTTACATTGGTGTGCAACTATCACCACCGTCCAACTCCAGAACTTTTTTCATCTTATCAAATGGAATATCTGTACCCATTAAATAATAACTTCCCATACCCACCTCCCTCAACCCGCCTCCTCCAACCCCTGGCGACCACCGTTCTACTTTGTGCCTGTGGATTTGACAACTCTAGGAACCTCATGTAAGTGGAATCATGGAGTATGTATGTCCTTTGGTAACTGGCTTATTTCCCTTTGCATAATGTCTTCGTGGTTCTTAAACGTTGTAGCATGTGTTAGATTTTCTTTCTTTTGTAAGGTTGAACAATAGTCCATTGCGTGTACATACCACATTTTGCATTTTGTTTTCCATACATCTGTTGATAGAAACTTGGATTGCTTCCACCTTTTGGCTGTTGTAAATAACGCTCACATACCTGTTTGAATCTCTGCTTTCGATTATTTTGGTATATACCCAGAAGTAGAATTGCTGGGTCATATGTTAATTCTGTTAAATCTTTGAGAAGCCTCTGTACTGTCTTCCACAGCGGCTATGCCATTTTGCATTCTTACCAACAGTGCACAAGGGTTCCAGTTACCCAATATCCTCACCAACACTTCTTTCCTTTTTCCCCCTTTTTAAAAGTAATAGAGATCCATCGGACCTTTGAAAAATATCTACTCAAGACCTTCGCTGACTTTAAAATTGGATTGTTCGCTTTTTCAGTTGAGTTGTAGGAATTCTTTATATTTTAGGGGGGATATTAATCCCTTATCGGATATATGATTTGCAAATAATTCCCCCCATTCTGTGGGATGTCTTTTCACTGTGTCCTTTGATGCATAAATGTTTTTGATTTTGATGTAATCTTTTTTTATCTGTTTCTTCTTTTGTAGCCTGTGAGCTGATTTCCTTGATGTTTTTGATTTGTTTGAGTTGGGGGTGGGGTGTGTGGGTGGGACCCAGCTTTCCCTGTTATATGGCCAGCACTTATGTTAGTGTTGCGATCCTTAGCTAGTTTTAGTTATAATTGGCCTTTAAAAATCTCATTGTATGATGAGATTCTTTAATGTCTGTGTCATGTTCTGAACATAGGTGCCCAGCTATGTCACAGACCTCAGCGTTCTTGTATTTTATGTATTGAAAACCACTCGGTGCCAGGCACTGTGCTCTTGGCCTGACACCCACATTCTCAGGTTAACTCCCAGTGGCCAGAGTGGGAGGATGGTACTATGCCCATTTTACTGTTGAGAAAAGTTGAAGAAGCTTTTTTTAAATCGATTTTGATGTCTGGAGAGGCTTATTATTTTTGAAAGGATAAGCATAAAAGTTGATTCCTCTGTCGAGTAAGATAAATGTTTTTTCTGTATAGGATCAGATAGTGTTGCTCTACAATGAGATTATTGTTATTAAACAGCACTGTTCCAGAGTTATGTCATTGTTTATCTTTTTATCTTCCCCGAGGGCTGAGATCTGGATTGTCCCCCAACTTGCTAGTAATTGATGGTTTGTGTCCTGTGTAGATGCTATTTCTTAACCCAGCACAGAATATCTTGCAGGATCTAGAGGCTGTGGACCTTATATATTGTGCAGCAGGAAATGTTTGGAAAAAATATTGAGAAACCTGTCCTAACTGGAATTCTAAAGACTGGACATCTAGCCATTAAAGTTCTTGGTAGAAAAATCCAGAGAGGAGCTTTAGCTATTTCTTCAAATGTTTTCTGGAGAAATAGGGCATTAATCTTATTTTTAATTTGCACTTTTGCTACCATTAAGTTTGCTACCGTTTTTTGTAAGAATTTGGACTGCATGAAAGTAGCCTGTGTGTGGTTTATCTGATCCTTCCTGGGGTGATTAGTGATTGATTCTTTGGATTAGGAAACAAATGTTTCTGCGTCATCTCTGGAACCAGGTTCTCAAAGTTTTGTTCAGGGGTGAATATCAGTACTTTATCATTTGAAACTGCTTGGGAGGCCAACCATTTAGTTCTTTTCTTTGGGGATGAATTCTCCCAGAGACACAAGCACTCTCTTTGTTCTTTCTCTAACCTGTGTAACTGAGAAACTGGGTTTCAATCACGTGTAGAATGTGAGCTGCTTTGAATTAATAGTTACCTCTAAAATAAATGGCTTACAGGGTTGTGGTGATAGCTAAGCAAATTAGTGTATAAGGGAAAAGGTGTTTTTTAAAAATAGTGCTCAGATTAGTAATCCCACTTCTGGGTTTTCACCCAAAAGATTTGAAATTAGTTTGTTGAAGAAATATCTGTACCCTCATGTTTATTGCAGCTCTATTCACAATAGCCAAGTTACGGATTCAACCTAAGAGTCTATCAACAGATGAATAGGTAAAGAAAATGGGTATATACACATCGTGGAATACTATTTAGCCTTAAAAAGGAAGGAAATTTTGTTATTTGCAACAACATGTGTAGAATTGGAGAACAATATGCTAAGTGAAATAGGCCAAACACAGACAAATACCATGTGATCTCACTCAATGTGGAATCTGAAACAGGCGAACTCCAGAGACAGCAGAATGGTGGTTATTACTAGAGGCTGGAATTGGGGGTGCGAATGGGGAGAGGAAGGTCCAAGGGTACAAAACCTCAGTTACGCAGGAGAAATGAAGTGTTTGTTTTTGAGATACATGGCACAGTGCGGCGAATAAATAATAACGTGCATTTCAAAATTACCAAGAGAGTAAATGTCACGTGTTCTCACCACAAAAAATAAGTATTTGAGGTGATGGATATGACAGTTAGCTCAATTTAATATTTCATATTTATGATTCATAAAGCATAACATCACTTGATACCCCATAAATCTATACAACTATAATTTGTCAGTATAGAATTTAAAAAGCAAAAACCATCCAGACCAAGAAGTAGAGATGACAGATGTGAATTACCACCTTGAAAAGAATTAGAATGAGTTAAATTCTTCAATAATAAAAAAAAAATGTATTTAGTATAAAATAAATAAATCATCTTATCATTTAGAAGGAACTTTATTGTCTACTTTTTCCAAATCATTATGAACATTTTTTCTTTTAAGGTAGTTAGGGTTGTTCCCTTGGATTTACATTTTTAAAAATGTTTCTCTTGTTTTTATGTCATTTAAGCGATGTGCCTTGGTTTCAGCTCACACCCTCGATGTCAGCGACATTGTTTGGTTATGACCGGAGCCTTCCCTGTATCAGGGACGTTGGCATGCTTTTATAAAATCCACACTTGTATAGAGATGTAGATGATCTGAACACTTTTGTTTTTAAATCTCAAGTATTTTACTGAGAAATAAGCAGTAATGATTTTCCTTTTTGTACAGGTGCACAGATCAGCGTTTTCTTTAGCAATGACCCTCACTTTATTTTCTCTGAGCACTTTGGAAACCACATAGGGGATTGGTTGTCAAGGCTAATGTCAAGGCTGGGCAGATGGTGGTGTGGGCGACATATGTAATAAGGTGTTGATTAAGGTTTCCCTTCACTGTCTTTCATTTTACTTGCCCATGTCCGACATTCTGTACTCAACTTTAAAACCAAAGTGGTTAATTGAATTTCTTGGCCTATGTAGGCTTTATTTAGCTTACGACTTCCCTGTTCATGCATTAGGAATGGTACTTGGCATTTCTGTTAGTTAAAATTCAAGATGGTAGTATTTTTATGACCTGTGTATTAGCCTGGCCCGCCATAACATGATACCGTAGACCAAGTGGCTTAAACAACAGCAATTTATTTTCTCTTAGTTCTAGTCTAGAAGTCTGAGACCGGGGAGCCAGCAGGGTTGGGTTCTGGGAGGGCCACCTTCTTGGTGTGTCCTTACCTGGCAGAGAGAAAGCGCTGGTGTTCTTCTTCCTTATTAGGGCGGTTCCCATCATGAGCCTCACCGCCACACCCCATGACCTCATCTGAACCTAATCGCCTCCCAAAGGCCCCGTCTTCAAATACCCTCACATTGGGGGTTGGGCCTCAGCATAGGAATTTGAAGGGGGAGGGGCAATTCCTTACCCAGCAGCCTAGGACTGTGAATTAAAATGTGTCATAATATGGAGTCCCAGGGACCCCATTGTGGAGACGTAAGAGATGGGGAGAGAACCGATGGGGCTCATGTCTCCCTCTGTATTAACCAGAACGGTTTCACTTGTTTTTTCCTTACATGGTATCATTTATAAGAATTTTGTGAGTTGAAAATCAATCTAAGAGTGTCGAATTGACTTCGATACTTTTGTTCCCTCTCTCTCACGGCAGAGCCGGGGTTCTCTTCTTCCTGACCACCAACCAGTGTTTCAACAGCGTGTCGGCCGTGGAGCTGTTCGTGGTCGAGAAGAAGCTCTTCATGTGAGTAGGTCTCTGTAGGCGGCAGGGGCTGTTGGTCAAGCTGGTCACATCCAGAATTGGGCCAAGGATGGGAATTACCAGTGTTTATTTTAATTCATTTTTTTCAATAGACATAAATTGTGCATATTTACTGCATACGACATGATGTTTTGAAAACCCATAAGGGTTATAAATATGAACTGAGAAAAAGCAGCCAGACGTGGGGAGGAAAATCATGAGTGCATGAGGCCTGATACCGAGGGGAACAGAGTTTCTAGGTTGGGGTGTGGTCAGAAAACCCAAATGCTGTGGTGAAAGCAGGCAATGAAGGGCCTGGAAAGTGTCTTTCGTTTTTAGTAAATGCTGGTGACCTTCGTAAGATCAGTTCGAGGGGCTCGGCAGGGGTGAAGTGTGGGCTAAGCAGCAACTTAGACGTAGGGAGGTAACTTGGACAGGGAAAGTGACCAAGCTCAGCCCTTGTCAGACCGGGAAATGGAAAAAGCCAGAAGCCAGCCTTACCGTAAGTCCAGGCTGCTTTTGATCACTATGTTTTTCAAAGATGGATGAGATTTGTCCGAATCTGTAAGCCCAGGAAAGAAATCCTTACAGAAGGAAAGAATGAAGGAGGTGGAAAAGTTAGGAACGGTGGGGAAACAACGTCAGGAAGAGGAAAGATTTGGATTTGATACTTGACAGAGATGTGTCGTTGGAAGGCGTGGTGGTCGTTGAAAAAAATGCCTTTTTTTTTTTTTTTCGTTTTAACTTGAGAGTGGAAGAAGTAAGATGAGTTTGGTGATCTGAAGCTGGGGTCTGGGGCTTGGAGAATAGCAATGCCACTTTCTTCCTAATTAGACGCAGGGGAAAAGGAAAGCCCCTGTGACTACTGAGATGAGTCGCTGAAGTGCTGTTTTTTTCAAAGACAGCCAGTGTCAGAGGACGGGAAAGAACATGCTCTGCAGAGAGGCAGGGTGTGAGGGATCTGTTGGCCCAGAGTGGGTGTTTGGGGGCCAGAATGAGCGGCAATAGGACGGAGTTTTGTAATAAGAAGGGGGTCACAGCACAGAGCTTCATGGGGCTGATGTCCCAGAGAGGCTGGCACCTGCGATGGTGAAGGGTATGGTGGGGTTAGCCTCGGGGATGTGGGACACTGTCGTATTAGAACCCTGGTGGCAGCAGAAGTCTATAGTAAGCAGTCTAATCTTCCAGTCTGTGCCTTCTAAACTAATCTGGGATGTATGATATGTGTTTTTTGATCTATAGACATGAATATATCAGTGGATACTACAGAGTGTCATCTTATTTCTTCGGGAAACTGTTATCTGATTTACTACCCATGAGGATGCTGCCAAGTATTATATTTACCTGCATAACATACTTCATGTTAGGTAAGTAACAAGACAAAAAGGGTATGACTTTAGTCTTGCCTCTGAAGTGAAATAGATTTCTCCTTGCCAGCATGTTTTTGGTTCTGAAAACTATAAACCAAAGGCTGGACACGCACCTGTAATCCTAGCACTTTTGAGAAGCTGAGGTGGGAGGATCACTTGAGTCCAGAAGTTTGAGACAAGCCTGAGCAACATAGTGAGACCCCCATCTCTACAAAAAATAGAAAAATTAGCCAGCCGGGCATAGTGGCCTGTATTTCCACCTACTCTGGAGGCTGAGGCAGAAGGATTGCTTGAGCCCAGGAATTCGAGGTTGCTGTGAGCTATGATGACGCTACTGCACTCTAGCCGGGGCAATAGAGTGAGACCCTGTCTAAAAAAAAAAAACAAACCCAGACAAACTACACACCAAGCCATCAGATAAGGAATCACCTATCCATTGTGTATTCTCTGAAATAGCTGTTCACTGTGGACATTTTTGTCAAGATTTTTTTCCAACTGAACTTTTAAAACTATTTATAAAACTGTATTTTACTGAGAGATGCTGTTTGTCATACACAAACATGAAAAGAATTTATAAAACTTTGAGACTATGCTGGAGGACCTGGGATATTTTACTGCCTGTCTATGTTTTCATTTATCTCTATCTATGATATTTGGAGGTATAGAGAGAGACAAAAAATACGTATGTATTCCCTACTCCCCATTCTTTAATGAGAGAAAAAGACAGTGACTTTGGGGGCTTATTGATTTAATAAAAATACACATTTGAGAGTTATAGAGTCATTTGTGCATTATGCTCGGGTTTTCAGGCAACCCCACCCCCACCCCTTGAAAATAATCCATTTTTGACAAAGCACTGCAGAATAAGAACCACCGATTGAGCTCAAACCTTCCATTTTACAAATAATAGGTGTGTAAATAATCAGACACAGGCTCTAGGTCCTTCTGATTGGTGTTCCTGTGGCCGTTTCCAGATTGTATGACCCGTAGTATTAGCTCATGATGGTTTAGAAAGGAGCTTTATGAAACTTAATTTAGCTTTCCTCTCAATACAGAGTCACATGGTGATTCGTCTAGGGAGAATTGGGTGCTGGAGGCACCCTCCTTCTCCCCAGATAGTAAAACCACTGTGAGGCCATGTCACCCCGATCATCCCAGGGTCTTCATTAATGCAGTCAGGGCACATGGTGAAACACATGGGAAATGAACGTGCTGTTGGTGAGTTTCCTGTGAGAAGAGAAGGCACTAGAATTTTGGCCAGTTGTATTGCCTGTAGCTCCCCATGTCGGGAACTCAGAAATTGTTTGTAATTATACATGAAAGCGTATAGGTGTTATATGGAAAAGTGCTTATGCGTTGGGTGTAAAAAAGAAAACCACAGCATAACTTTATGTAGTTACATGGAGGGAAACATCGAATTTGATGATTCAGGGTAGTTGGATAGTGGATGACTTTTTTTTTCATTCTAATATTAGATTCTCAATATTATAGTGTTATTTGCACAATAAATGCCCCCAAAACATGGTAACCTAGGCAGTTGGATTAACCCCTTTTTTTCTTTCTAAGGATTGAAGCCAGAGGTGGACGCCTTCTTTATCATGATGTTTACCCTTATGTTGGTGGCCTATGCGGCCAGTTCCATGGCGCTGGCCCTAGCAGCAGGTCAGAGTGTGGTTGCCCTAGCGACGCTTCTCGTGACCATCTGTTTTGTGTTTATGATGGTGAGTATGAACTGCTGCTCTGAGAAGGAACCTTTCCCCCTTTGTTTCTTGGTTTACATTCACCTGTCATGTAAAATCTGCTTTGAGGATTCTGTAAACAGGACTTTGCTTTAAGGATGCCATATATTGAAATACAGCTTATGTTAGAGAATATACCAGCTTTGCTTTTTGCCCTTATCCAGCCTTTTTTGCTGCTGTTCTAATGAAGTTACTGTAACTTTAGTTAACATGTCGTTACTGAAGTGTTTTTTTGTTGTTGTTGTTTTTTAATTTTTTTTTTTTTTTTTTTTTTTTTTTTTTTTTTTTTTTTTTTTTTTTTAGAGATGAGGTCTTGCTATGTTGCCCAGGCTGGTCTCAAACTCCTGGCCTCAAGCAATCCTCCTGCCTCAGCCTCCCAAGTAGCTGGGACCACAGGGACAGGCCACTGTGCCTGGCCTAATGAGGTTTTAAAAGATGTTTCTTGGTGACATATTATGAAACCCTGATAAATTGGAATTTTGAAAACCAGAAAAAAATTTGATTTACAGATTCCCTCATAAGAACAACAGATTATTTGCATGATTTTCATGCTGTATCAGAGAACTGATAGCTTGTTAAATTAACCAGCAGCAGAGGTGGTTTGCTTGGATTTATTACTCTGCAGCGAAAGTTCCATGAGAAGTAGACCAGTGTGTGTGTGGCATGGGTAGTCTGTCTTGGGTCCCTCTTGTATTTTGTTTTGTTTTTGATTTATGAAGATGAGAGATTGATTTCTTACCATTCTGGGGGCTGGGAAGCCCAAGACTGAGGGGCCCACATCTCTTGAGGGCCTTCCTGCTCATCATCCCGTGGTGAAAGGCCAAAGGGGCAAGCAAGCACCCCTCTTGTATTTTGAAAAGGAGTGTTTTTATAATACTGGAAAATTCCAAAGCCACACCACACAGTACTAAGTTAGCTCCTTTCTGGGTTTCTTTCCTTTTTTTTTTTTTTTTTGAGACTGTCTTGCTCTATGGCTAGAGTGCCATGGCGTTAGCTTAGTTCACAGCAACCTCAAAGTGCTGGGCTCAAGCGATCCTCCTGCCTCAGCCTCACCAGTAGCTAGGACTACAGGCCTGTGCCACCACGCCCGGCTAATTTTTCTATTTTTAGTAAAGACGGGGTCTCGCTCTTGCTCAGGCTGCTCTTAAACTCCTGAGCTCAAGCGATCCTCCCGCCTCGGCCTCCCAGAGTGCTAGGATTACGGGCATGAGCCACTGGGCATGCATGGCTAAGCAACGTTGTTACTGTCATGCGTATCCCAGTATGCCAGTGGTGGCAGTTAGGACAACTTTTTGTGAACCTCATAGCTGTCTCTTGTTGGTCTGGAGCAGTCGTTCCGGGCATCTCTGTCACATTAGTCCTTTGGTAGCTTTAAATGAAGCAATCGGCCCTGTTTTATGCTGTACCTCACTACGTTATGCTCTGTATTAGTTCCAGGTGTTGGGTTATTTTAAGCCTCCATTCTGAACCCTAAAGTCATATGGATATAGAATGCAAACCTTTGTAAATCACAAATCTTATCATAGTATGGAAGTAGGGAGGGGCGTATGATGCTCAGGATTGTTCTGGTAGGTTCTTAGCATGCCAGGTGTGTGGGTGGGAACACATAGTGGTTATTATATCATTAAACAGTCAGTACTTCTTGACCTTGCATTGTGTGCAGTTACAAAGAAAGTCGAGTACATAGCCTTGACGATTGGGGATCTTCCAATTAAATGGAATGTATATTATAGATATATAGTCCTTCCTTTGAAACCATAAACAGCTCCAGCTATATAGAGATCTACACATGCAAGGGGAAGGGTTCAGCAAGTGTTTAGAGTAAGTGGAATGCATTTCAAGAAAGAGTCGGTCTTAGCAGAAACGTTTAGAAGGGTGAAGAGGGGACGTGGAGAGGAATTCTGTGTGAAATTACCTGACGGCTTCTGACTCTTGGTGTTTGCTTTCTGTAGATTTTTTCAGGTCTGTTGGTAAATCTCACAACCATCGCTTCTTGGCTCTCATGGCTTCAGTACTTCAGCATCCCCCGATACGGCTTCACGGTAAGTTTTCTTGGTCTGTCATGGCGACTGGGTTCCCAATCTAGAAACAACGAAAATAAAGCCCACCCATCTCATTTCCCCAGCCAAGAGCTGTGAAAGTTTCCTATCCAGGAATTTCTTTTTAGGAGCAAAGAATGGGAATTTCCTATTAGCTTTGGGTAGCACAAGGCCAGGAAGTCATTTGGGCTTTTTCCCAGTTAGTGGTCCTTTGAGGGAGGTGTGGGAAGATATCGCGTAGTAAAGGAGAAAGATTGACTAATTGATGAGAAGCATATTGTTGTGTTTCAGCTCAATAAGAAAATAAACGAAAGGATGGGAGATGAGACTAGAATGCATAATTTATATTGAAAAAGAAATTAGTATAGAAGATGAAGACCATATAATATTCATAGCCATATTGGCTTTTGTAAGCTCATCAACTCCAAAGAAAACTGTCTGTGTCTTAATACATTACAATCAAGTTTCCAGCTCCCAGGAATTACAACTGGTGTTGATGGAAACAAACAAAAACGTAAGATTGTTACCACAAATTAACAGTGCTTATGAGCTATGGCGTAATATAGCCAGAGGTCTCCCCTTTTGGCCAAATACTTTACTTCTTTTGTATTGGAAGCCACAATCCCAGCCTTAGGCCCCCGATTGCCAAGGAAAATAACTTTAGTAGCCTTGGTGTCACAAAGACTGTGAATGTGAAACTTGGTATGTTTTTAGAAATAATAATAATAAAGATCAAACTTTGGAGGACATGATTGTGATCATTCTTAAGAAACTTTCTGAAATTAAAAACTGTTTACCTTGCCCTGCTCTCCCTTGTTTCATAGGCTTTGCAGTATAATGAATTTCTGGGGCAAAACTTCTGCCCAGGACTCAATGAAACAACAATAAACGATACCTGTAGCTATGCAACGTAAGTCTGGGCTCATTGTCATAATGGGTTTGCTTACTACTGGGGTGTGATGTAGAAAGGCCACAGGTCCTGGAGCTGACAAAAGTTCTTCCAGGATCACGGAATATTTCTAAGCCTACGTTTTCTCATCCAGAAAGTGAGTTGCTGTGCACTAATGCGTGTGAACATGCTGTACAACTCCTCCGTGTTCCGCTCTAGTCAAAATTGTATTTAATGTGGAGAAATGTTTCTTATGTGTTGCTTGTTTGTTTGGGGCCTTTCTTTTTCTTTCTTTCTTTTTTTTATTTTTTGATGTTAAATAACAAGCATTTATTTGTCACTCGCAGTTACAAGTCTAGGCTGGGTTTACCTCTAAGCTTCAGGTTGGATCCAGGCCTGCGTGATGTGTTTTTCATCCTCTTTGGATCAAGAGCCTCTCTTTTGGGTCTTTTAAAGGGTGCTTTTGGCCGGGCGCTGTGGCTCACGCCTGTAATCCTAGCACTCTGGGAGGCCGAGGCGGGCGGATCGTTCTGAGCTCAGGAGTTCGAGACCAGCCTGAGCAAGAGCGAGACCCCGTCTCTACTAAAAATAGAAAGAAATTAGCTGGACAACTAAAAAAATATATATAAAAAATTAGCTGGGCACGGTGGCGCGTGCCTGTAGTCCCAGCTACCTGGGAGACCGAGGCAGGAAGATCGCTTGAGCCCAGGAGTTGGAGGTTGCTATGAGCTAGGCTGATGAAACGGCGCTCTAGCCCGGGCAACAGAGCCAGAGACTCTGTCTCCAAAAAAATAAATAAATAAATAAAGGGTGCTTTTGGTGTTTTGATTATGGGTTTGAGTTATTATTTTTCAGAACATATGAGTTTGACATGAGGTGCTTTGATATTTTAGCAAGAGCTTACAGTCTTGAAGGTTATGGATTATATGAAACATAGGCATCCATGAACTCACGGATACTACTAGCCTAACCCAGTAGTGAGAGCTAAAAGGTGTCAGTAGCACAGAAAGTGAATGTTTCCCTGCCAAGATCCTGGCACTTTGCCTCGTGCATTTGGGGAGATGTCATGAAAGCAAAGGCTGCACGGTTGTGTGGGGTTTTTTTTATTGAAATATGTTTCTTTTTTTTTTTTTTTAAAGGATACATTGTTAGATAGGGAGGATAGGAAGTATTCCAAAAGATGAGAAGGAGAAGGAAATCCCATTTTTGCATAATATTAAAATAGACATTCAGGTTTTAACAAAATTAGAGGATATTCTAAAAATTTAACGACACTTTCCTTTTCTGTGATTGTCGTTAATGGTTCCATTTTGATACATAAATTAATGAGAGAAAAGAGAATGTTGTTGGTATCCTAAATCTTTCCTAAACGTTCACATGGAATAGAAATAATTCTTAATAACAACAGGACAAATTACTCTTTTGAATTATAGACAGGAAATCCTCTGCAAAGAAAGGTTTTCTTCATCCTACCCGTTCCCTTTTGCTTTGATCCGTGCGCTAGGTCTTTGTAACACAGAGTCACTGCCAGCTAGCAGGTCAGGAAGAAGGGGACAGGGAAAGTGGGACCAGATAAAGAGCGGCCCCCCGCCCCAGGCTTCATGGAAATATGAGTTAAGGCTTCATCCTTCGAAGATGAAGAAGGAAGCTCCTACTCTTACAGTAAAAGAGAGGCTGCTTGTTTGGGGAACTGCCGAATTCCAAGAGCTGCACAGAAATGGCAGCAGGCATTGTGGCTGTCCCGGGTATTTTTAGCACCGGTTGCTTTCCTAACCTGTGGCCGGGCCGCTCCATCCTGCTCTGCTCCAGCTGTTGCTTAAGGCTCAGATCTGAGAACGGGGCCCGCTGGTAACGTCCTGTAGCTGAGTGTCTGCCGTGCTCGTTTCAGGCTTGCACAAGAACTGACAATGACACTCTGGCAGGAAGCCCTTGTTCCCCTCTCTCCCCGGTTTTCAAATTCTTAGCCCGGGTTCTTTTTGTATGGCTCTTTTTTGTGGGTAAGCGGTACTGCAAAGAGCTTTGATCATCTCAGTGCGGGTCACAAGTGTCATCTGTTCAACCTGAGGTTTTTCTCCATCAGCAATAACTACAAAATGACTTGATAAATTTTTCTGCCCTTTGCAGGAGGGCAGCATTATTGATTTGGAAACAAATGAATTTGAAGAGGCTAAAACTTAGCTCAAAGTGTGAGTGCGTGAACTTGGCCAAGTTCCTTAAACCTTAGTCCCTTCATCTTTTAAATGTGCACAGTGTCTACCCCGTTGGGCTGTTTTAGGAATTAACAAAGCAATTAAATGCAAGAAGCTTGCATAATATCTAGGGAAATCGTAAGCACACAATGACTGTTAGCTATTGTATATGACACGATAATCATTGAAGACTTGGTTAACCTATAGGCTTCTTTAGCTAAGGAACAGCGAATTCACTGAGTAAAATTTGAGTGATGGTAAGCATGAAGTTTCTTCTTTTTCCATTGAATTTCAGGTGCACTGGCGAAGACTATCTGGTAAATCAGGGCATCGATCTCTCACCGTGGGGCTTGTGGAAGAATCACGTGGCTTTGGCTTGTATGATTGTTATCTTCCTCACAATCGCCTACCTAAAATTGCTATTTCTTAAAAAATATTCTTAAAGTCTCCTTTCATGTACTAGGATGTATCCCCACATAAAAAAGGAGCACCTTGATTTGTCTTACATATTCAATCAAGTTTTTTTCTCGTCTGCTGTTCAATCGCCATTGTACCGCTGTTCAGCAACAATTATTTTCAACAGAAACATTCGTAGAAATCACAACGGACTGAATTATACATGAAAAAGCCCAAGTCAAAAATGAATGATGCCACGTATCGCCTATTCATCTCGCCAGACAGTAACCATGGGGAAGAAATCTAGTCTAATTTCTTGACCTAAAAAAGAGGAGAATTGAATTCTAGATACTCCTGACAAGTTACTAATGTCTCTGGTATCAGTTTCCTTGTCTTTAAAATAAATAGGCAGGTTAACAGCCCTCTGGTTTTAGTGTTCTGTGAATCTATGACCTGCTATTATTTAATAAATAACAAATGTATTAATGCCGTATTGGAAGTGTGAAATCTAAAATATGTTGGAAAAACCAGCCTAATTCATAGGGTAAAAAAGCCATTGTGATAGAAAAAATTCTTTGATAAGCTCGTTAAAGTTAATAGAACTTACCAGTATTTCTCTCTAGTGGTATTATGTTATTTCGGGAATCTTGGCTGGATGTTTTAGACTTGGGTGGAATAGATAACCAGGAGTCTGGTGATACAGTTCTTGTGCCATTTCTGGGACATTCTAGCTCTGGAAAGTCACTTAATCTTCTTGGGATGGTTTCTTGGTTTATAATCTGTAATCTGGGTATGTATCAAAATCATTCTGAGGAAACTTGCTAAAAATACAGATGTGTGGGCCCTGCCCGGCCCCACTGTATAGGTATCTCCAGATGTCCCTTGATAAAGAGCTCTGACCATTTCTGGATTTGGTAATTTTAAAGACTCTTTTCAGCTGGCTGGGTGCGGTGGCTCACGCCTGTAATCCTAGCACTCTGGGAGGCCGAGGCGGGCGGATTGTTTGAGCTCAGGAGTTCGAAACCAGCCTGAGCATGAGCGAGACCCCGTCTCTACTAAAAAAAAAAAAAAAAAAATAGAAAGAAATTAATCGGCCAACTAAAAATATATAGAAAAAATTAGCCGGGCATGGTGGCACATGCCTGTAGTCCCAGCTACTCGGGAGGCTGAGGCAGGAGGATCGCTTGAGCCCAGGAGTTTGAGGTTGCTGTGAGCAAGGCTGACACCACGGCACTCACTCTAGCCAGGACAACAGAGTGAGACTCTGTCTCAAAAAAAAAGCCTCTTTCTAGCTCCCAGAATTTTGCATATGACTTAATTACTGTTACATCTGTCCCTGTACAGGCTTTTTTCTTCCCTACTTATACACCTTATTTATTTCCATATCTTCTCCTCACTCTAACCTTTACCAGTAATAGGGAAGTGTTTTTAAATTTTTTTATTGAAGGGTAATGTACCAAAAAGTGCAGTTGAGTGAATTACCACAAAATGAACACTAGTGTGCAACCATCAAACCAGGTCAAAAAATAGAACGTTACAGCACACAGAAGCCCCTCCTGGCTCCTCGCAGCCATGACTTCCTCCCTGTCCTGCCTGGGTTATTTTTGAAATGCCACTTGTGTTTCCCCTCTGCTGTTCTCAGAACCTTACGAAAGCCCAGTTTTGTATTCTCGTGTGCATAGGTACATACGTAACGAAGTCTCCCCCGACTTTTTAAATTTTTTAAATGCTTTTATATTTACAGAAAAGTTGCAAAATTTCCCTTAATGTTAACATTTTATATACCAGGGTCAAAGCTAAGAAAGCAACCTTGGTACATTCCTGTTAATTAAACTGCCTGCTCAATTCAGATTTCACCAGTTTTCTGCTAATATTCTTTTATTGTTCCAGGATTCAGTTCAGGAGATCACATTGCATCTAGTTGCCTTTTTTTAAAAGTAAATACTTTACAATATTCTTACAGAATTATGTGGGCTGGGGCATCACTGGAGTGTAGACTCCCGTGTCTGGTCATCTTAGAATTCATTTAGCTCATCCCTGGGTGCCCCGTCATACTGTTGTAACATCAGTATGGTGTTGGCATATTTTAATCTTTGAACTTTAAAGAACAGTGTTTTTGGCTGGGTGTAGTGGCTCACGCCTGTAATCCTAGCACTCTGGGATGCTAAGGCTGGAGGATCGCTTGAGCTCAGGAGTTCGAGACCAGCCTGAGCAAGAGCGAGACCCTGTTTCTACTAAAAATGGAAAAATTAGCTGTGTGTCATGGTGCACACCTGTAGTCCCAGCCACTCGGGAGGCTGAGGCAGGAGGATCGCTTAAGCTCAGGAGTTTGAGGTTGCTGTGAGCTACGATGACACCACTGCACTCGCTCTACCCAGGGCAACAAAGCAAGACTCTGTCTCAAAAAAAAAAAAAGGGGGGGGGGGAACAGTGTTTAACATTTGATTAATGCATCATCCTGTTAACACATTATCTTGATTCCCGGTTATTATGTGACCATCAAGGTTAATAATCAATTTTTGTTGTTTTTAGTTACAACTTCTGCTTTGTTCTTAACCATGCCATACTTACCGTTCCCTATATATACTTTTCCCTCAATACACAGAGAGAAATAGATCTATACTTTATACACAAAATAATATATTTCACAAAAGAAACGAAACAGCCAACATTTTTAACATCTGCTTTTTAAATTAACGAGAATTTAAATATATCCTATTATATTTGTACTCTTTTTATATTAAAATTGCCCTTTTATATACTTTTTTTATGTTGTGGCAAGAAACACATGACATAAAATTTACCAGCTTAACCATTTAAAAATTAAGGGACATGTTTAAAAAGTGTAGTTTATTGTCCTATAAAGTGGAAAAGAAAATGTTAGTTTGTAGAAATTTACTGAAGAATATGTATTTTTTTAAATTTCGTTTATTTTCTTGGATGTCAGAACTGATCTGTAATGGAGGGGACAACTTGGTTTAAAATAAAATAAAACTTAAGGATTAAATGAGTGTTAGTTGTTATTTATACTCGTACAATAAATATATGCTGTTTATTTTGTTTTGTAGTCCTTTGTGGCAGAACTATATAGGGTTTTATGATACCGCTTGCTGTTCTATGTCTGAAGAATTTTGAAGAAGTAGGATTATAGAAGGTAATTGGCCTGAGAGCATCTCTAAGTCGTTGCTGTATTTAACAAACTTTTTTGACTAGTTTCCACGATAAAAAAAAAAAATCCGTATTATAACCCATTTCTTTGTGTATGCACACAAATAATCCAAACAAGTTTCGTGTGGTGCGTTCTGAAAGATATTTTTGAAATAAAGTTAGAATAAAACCATTTTATAGGTCCACCAGTAAACATGTAATCAGCAAATATGCATTTTCAAAGTTATCTATCTGCGCATCCTTATCTTTAGTGACCTAACTTGATAAATTATGGGGATGTGCTGGTAATAAGGGCCCCTCCCATGAAAATCGCAAGGACCGAGCTGCTCGCCTGGGACAGTGATCCACACCTTCAGTCCTGAGGGCTCAGAGCCCTTGGTGACCTCGCCCCTGTCAGGCTGTGGAGCATGGACCACTGAGTGACCTCTGTGAATTCCCTGCCCGGTTAGGTAGCAGCGATGCTGGCCTCTGAGAATGGCGAGGATGACTAGTATCATAAACTCCTTTGCCCGCTGTTCCGCCAGCGTGGAAACCCCACTGCAACTGAGTGGCAAAGTGTCAGATTCAGTGGAACCCTCACTGCATTCCAAGGTGACATGTCCCGCCAGCTCTTGAGGATCCAGGACCTCTCATCCAGCGGAGCCTAAGACCGCAGGGTCAGGAAGCATCAATTCTGAAGATGGGTTCTTGGGGATGACACTGAGAGAGGCCAGGACCTCTTGGTTCCTGGACTGTGCGTTCTAACTGTGGGGAACAGACACCAGTGGTTGATTGCAGGGGTCTGCACACTTTCCACAAAGGGCCTGATAGTAAATATTTTAGGCTCTGTGGGCCGTGATGGTCTTCGTCACAACCACTTTGCCATCACAGGGCAAAAACAGCCATAGAGGATGCGAAAACAAATGAGCATGGCCGTGTTCCAAGAGTCTCCTTCACCGAAGCAGGCACAGGCTGGATTTGGCCCACAGGCATTTGCTGAACCCTGGCCCGGTGCATAGAACGCAGGCTGGAGGACCGTGCTCCTGTCCCCGCTGAGGCTGTCATCCACCAACTGGCACTAGCACGGTGCTTATGCCCCGTGTGAAGTCCTGTGGATATGATGGTAATAATGAAATATTAAATACTGCACAATCATCAGTATAACTTACTAGAGCTACATCTTAATAACAGCATTGTAAGAAACAAGATCTATGATATAAATCCATTTATTGAAACACATAAACAGGATTTATGTGTTTATAGTCTGGAGATGGAGAAAATATAATAATGGTGGCTAGGATAAAATTGCCTAAAACATTTATTGGGGTTGATGTGAGAAACACATGGCACAACTCACATAGGTGGTGTTATACTAGCAATCTTAATTGTAAAAAGGAATTATTGTTCAAGAAAGTGCTTTGATTTATATAAAGACTTTGGACAGATTTTGTTTGGTCTTATTCAAAGGAGGAGATTCCAAGATAAAATAGAGAACTTATTAATATAATGGCTTTGATGAAAACATTTTTATTTTGAACTTAAAATGAAGTTTGGAGGATTGCTTTTCAAGCCTTTAAAATCTTGTGCTTTGATCTAATGGGAAACAAGTGTGTTTTGTTCATTTAAAGAACAGTCTGGAATAAAACAAATATGGTATTAGAACATTTCATTTCATATGTGTTTCTAGTTTGTTTTTTCTTCAGTTCAAAGTCTGGACTCAGAGACAAAAACAAATACCTTTTTCTACATCTGCAACTGCATGTTCAGTTCAATGGTATGTTTGGATTTGTTTGATAAACTGAGAGACTGATCAAGATAAATAACAAAGTTTGTATTAACAGCATTAACTCTATGACCATCACTACATCAGTTTAGAGTTCAAGTTCATGGGCATTTGGAGTTTTGGGGAGCGCTGGTTAATGCTTAACGAATATTGCATTTCTCAAAGCTATGTTTGTTTTCCATGCTACTTGACAGCTTTCTACTTATTACTTATAAATAGAACATAGCTTATATTTTCAAGATAGCTTTTACCATGATCCTTGCATTTTCTTGGGTGACCAAATATTCCCAATGCTTATTCCACTTGGTAGGTTCATACTGAAAGGTGCTGTTTATTCAATTTTTCCATCTCTCTGGGTTCAGTAGGGCTCAAGTGCTGATACTACTGTTTTGATGAGATGCTCTTGCCTTCTTACTGCTTACGTTGTGTAATAAAGGACAATTAATCCTTTTAATTACATCTTTGGGTAGATTTTTCCCACAATAGTATTAAATATTTCTTTTCATCAGTACCAGAATCAGCAGTTCGTAAGAGAAAAAATATAGATGATTCATATGAAAAAATTGAAACCTTAAGGAATTGTAAAAATTGATGCTATTTTTACTTATTGAATTGGCAAATATTAATCTTTTTCCATCGAAGGCTACTTTTTCCTTCTAGAGATCAGTGGTGGCCTGCTATTTTTATATAACTGTTGGCTATATTTTACTGTCTTGAAACTTAAAACTTACGTCCACTAAAAAAATCCCTATCTTTTGAAGTTTTGAAGATGTTTCTTTCTTTTTAAAAATCTAGAAGAAGCTCTAAGAAATCCTGTCTTTCATGAGGCAACATCTGAGGTTCAGTAATTTTCTTCATTTTCATGCATAATTTTCTTGTTTTCATGCAAATAAAAATAAATTATTTTGTAAAAATAAAAATTCACTGTGTCGGCAGTGGGGAGATGGGTACTCAAATAATTTTGGTTCCTAAATGAATTGGTATAAAGGTTCTGGAAAACAGTTTCACAATTTATTGCATTTCCAGATACTTTTCCATAAAGAAATAACTAGATATGTGAAAAAATATTTATGTCTGTTAGTCATAGAATTATAGATAATAATGAAAAACTGGAACAATCGAAATGTCCAATACCAGGGAAGAGGTTAATGTTTTAGTTAATTCGTATCAATTATAAATTTATAATTTATGAACTCATATGCATTGGCGTATTCATATATAATACGAATGTGCATATTATTATATAGAACTCACATGCATATTCATATATAATACTAATTTATGTAAATCCACTCTGCAGCCATTATCAAAAGCAGGACTTCATGGCATGTTTGTGTTATAATATGAAGTGAACCGGTACACAAAACCGTACAAACAATATGATCCCAATTTTGAAATATATATGTACACGAACTTACAGAAGACTTTTAAGTAAGTTTTTAATTATCACATGGCAACATCAGTCCCCTTTACTTGCCTTTCAGATTGGAACTCATCAAGAATTCCTTTCCTTTTTGCTGATTTAGCAGATTGCTATGTGTTGAGCGTCCCAGTGTGACACGTGCCACACTCTCTCCTGTTTGGAACAGAAACGTCAGCTGTAACGTACTTGCATTCCTGCATACACGTGCTTATTTTGTTAACAGAATCCTGTGAGGGGGACAGGTGAGTATTCATTTTCTCATTTTACACACAAAGAAACGGCGTCTTCAGAGAAACGGGACCGGGTGTCTTGGGTGGTAAGCGCCGTGCGAGGACCAGAGTCTCAGCCTCGTGCATTTTCCCGATGCTTCAAACTTCCCCCCTGCTTTGTGGGTGGTCTCCATACCGAGTCACGGGCACGACTCCACGGGCACCGTTTGCATTGTGCTCCAGGGGATGGGATCCCTTGGAGTCGAACCACAGGTGATTGCAAGTAGCACGTGCTGCAGCCACCTGGCCCACACCCTTCGTGCCACGGCCCTTCCCAACCACCAGCGTCTGCGTCTCCGCCTTGCTCAGAAGCCAGCCAGGGCTGCTCTGTCTGCCGAAGTGCTAGGGAATCACCGCCATTCTCCCAGAGTGGCCTCCCAACCGAAGGCCTAGCCTCTCAGGTGGGAAGAATCTGAACTGTTTGTTCTAGTTTGTTCTGCACTGTTCCCCAGAGTCTCACCCCAGGAACTAAGCTTCAGCAGCCTCCACTGTCAGCCTGGGTGACACCACTTTCCTGACGCCTCCTCCCTGTCCTCCCCACGCCACCACCCCTACTGCTCACACCTCCCAAGCAAACCACCCGCCCTGGCATCCTTGTCTCAGGCTCTATTCCTGCGGGGAATAGAAAACCAGACACCATGCGTGACAGCCTTGTGTTTAAAGGATAATTAGTTACCTGAAATGCATAGTTGGTATAATAAACACAGAAATGTGTCAATTGTGTTGTTTTGGGGCACAGAACGAGAAGGTACCTTTTTCAAAGTCTAAACCTTTACTATTAGTGTCATGATAAGACGCAAACCACCCAACTGTTTCTACTTAGGAGACAAACAACTCTCAACATCTGTTGTTACATCAAGTCTTTATTAAGAAGTAAAGAGCTCAGTATTACACATTAATAAGATTCTCGATTGTGGAGAAAGACCTGCATACATAACATCTTCTTAAGAATACCAGTTCAGAGGGGAAGAGGATAGGGATGGGATGAGGGGGGAATTCTCCACGACCAAAGAAGAAAAATACACGTCGTTTATGAGGAAGGAGAAAGAATTCCACAAAATTTTACAAGTGCAATGAAAAACAGCATGATAGTAAGTATCATAAAAAGACATTTCTAGTGACCATAACTGATCTATGGCACACGGTCCATGCACATGGATACCACATAACGGTTGCACTTCAAATTGAAGTTTGTTTACATGTAACGACATGGCACACATATGTAAATATGTACACTCAATATCCCTGGAATGCAAACGTTAGCACGTAGTAATAAAGAACTTTGTGTAGCATATTCGAAAGAAAGTACAGACAGAGATGAAACCGTGAGGAATGACTGTTCAAGAAACCCAGTACGTTTCACCTTTATAGAAGCCAACCTAGAAAGGCCGGTGTGTTCATGATCTCCTTGGAGAGTTGCCTGACATATTCCACCGGCTAAATGAACAACTTGTGAATTTAAAATACAGCATTAAAACACAGGACTCTCTTCTCGTTCTCTGAGTGAGGGCTATTCGCCAGGACTGCATTCTCTCCTGCGTATCTTACTAGCTCTCAAAATGTCACCATACTGAACACTTTCGTAAAATAAAATTTTTATTTTTTTATTGAGAAATAGATTTTCCCCCATAAATTTGGCGAGACCCTCTCCTAATGAAACCAACCGCTGCCAACTCAAGACTTTAGCTGATACCTTTTTGATAATGGATGAACTGTCAATACTAAAACCTCCTTTTTATTAAATTGAGCTCCATTTGGATTATAAATGCTAGTTCTGGTTGGGCACGGTGGCTCACGCCTGTAAGCCCAGAACTCTGGGAGGCCGAGGCGGGAGGATTGCTTGAGCTCAGGGGTTCGAGACCAGCCTGAGCAAGAGTGAGACCCCCGTCTCTACTAAAAATAGAAAGAAATTAGCCAAACAACTAAAAATAGAAAAAATTAGCCGGGCACGGTGGTGCATGCCTGTAGTCCCAGCTACTCGGGAGGCTGAGGCAGGAGGATCGCTTGAGCCCAGGAGTTTGAGGTTGCTGTGAGCGAGGCTGATGCCACTGCACTCTAGCCCGGAAAACAGAGAGAGACTCTGTCTCAAAGAAAAAAAAGAAAAGGTCAAACTTAGCGACAGCTTAGGGCTCCTACCAATTCTCTTGTTATAGTTAGAGATGCCATTTTATCCTATAACTGATCTTTGGTAGTTTTACTCAGCTCCTTTCAAATTAGAGCCAAAATAATGAAAAAATTAAGTGATACAGTTAGTCCCACAGACATTAGATATAGATAAAGTAACAAACAAGCATAGTACTTAACATCTTAACCACTCAGACAAATTATAGCACAACGACCACGTACCCATTCTCTGATTTGGAGTTCTTTTCCATTTTACCATTTAGAAAAGTTTACCCCAGGAAGGTAGTTGAAATAAAAGTCCCCTTTCTTAAAAGAAAGCCATGTATTAGCTCACGAGCTATGCCAGAGTGGGAAGGGATGCCTCACCTTCCCTTCACCAGCTGGGCAAAAGCAACAATACTTATTTTTGAGGTTGGCAAGGAAAGTCCGAAGCCCTGTGGCAGATCTCTGCTCGCTTTAAAAGGCGACTTCATTGTCAACTGAGACTACTCAGTCGTGGTGGCCTCTGGGCATACGACTCAATACACTTTACAAAGATTTCTTTTTCCGTACTCAATATTTACACCTAGATTTCTTATGTGCGAAAAAGAAAAAAAAAAAGTGTCCTTTGATCCACGGGTAAAGTTTATAGGAAATAAATTAAAGTGCAGAAGGTTAATGATCGGTCACAGAGATCAGTGTCCTACAGCGGTCGGGGCGTATAAATAGTGTTCTTGTGACGGCGATTCAGGACGGCCACCCCCTCACCTGTTAGGAAGGCACATGCTAACACGCACAGGGATCATACATGGATATTAGCGTTCCCATTCCCTCCACCACCTTCCAGGCCCTCTGCAGACTGCGAGGAAGACGGCCGCGAGCTTCTGGGGTGAGGGGGCCCGCTGGGTCCCAGGGGCGTCCCCAAGCCGTGGCTTAGCTGGGAAGCCGCGTCGTCACATTCCCAGCGCTCCAGCTCTTCCCGCACCAGCCGCTCCATCTGCTCCCTGTGGCTGTCACTGTCCCGGCCCAGTCTTTCGTCCTGAAAAGGGAAAACGAAACCAGGGTGTAGGTGGGGGATCAAGGTGCGCTCTTCTACTTTAGAAAGTGCATCTTGAATTTGGGGGCCAAATAATTGTCTGTAGTTAGCCAAGGCTGCAGATTTACAGCAGGTGAGAGCAACTGTCAAAGTCACCCGAGCAGTTTTTCACTTAATTCCGTTCTCCAGCGCGGGCAGGACCATCAGTGAGCGGGTGGAGTGTTAAGAAAGCTCCTGCGGACTATTCCAGCGCAGGCGGGACCATCAGTGAGCGCGTGGAGTGTTAAGAAAGCTCCTGCGGACTATCACGTGCTCTGCAGTTACGGAGAAGGTCAAACCTCTCAGGGTAAGGCCTACGATATATGACAGACTTGATATTTTAGAGAATCAGAGTGTTTCTAATGCAGAGAGAAAAAAATCTGACAATGAGAGTAAATGAGAACAACATTGTGAATTTCTGTAAACGTTTTTTTTTTTTTTTACTCTTCTTCAATACTTCAAATAGCAAACAGTGTCGGCGACATGCATTTTAATCAGCGAGCACGCCCCATCCCCCAGTCGTGCCCCGGGCCCTTTACCTCGGCCACTCCCTCCAGCAGCCGTCCCAGCACCTCCCTGCGCTTCAGCTTGGCCCGCTCCATGATCTCCAGCTTCACGATCACCGCGTCGATCTTGGACACGATGCTGCCGATGGAATGTTCCATGCGGTCCACGCGTCTCACCAGGCTGCGGGAAACCGCAACAGCGAGGGGCAAAGCCCTGGTCACTCACTGTCTTTTCAGCCCAGGTGGCTTTTCTTTTCTTTTCGAGACAGAATCTCGCTCTGTTGCCCGGGCTAGAGTGCCATGGCATCAGCCTAGCTCACAGCAACCTCAAACGCCTGGGCTCAAGCGATCCTCCTGCCTCAGCCTCCCGAGTAGCTGGGACTACAGGCATGCACCACCGTGCCCGGCTAATTTTTTCTATATATTTTTAGTTGTCCAGCCAATTTCTTTCTATTTTTACTAGAGACAGGGTCTTGCTCTTGCTCAGGCTGGTCTCGAACTCCTGAGCTCAAGCGATCCTCCCGCCTCGGCCTCCCAGAGTGATAGGATTACAGGTGTGAGCCACCACACCCGGCCTCCAGGTCCTTTTTCAAAGACAAATGGTAGGGATTTTTTTCTTAAGCAATATGATCATCTGAAACACTTCCTAAGTGGTTTCAAGCTTTAGAGATAAACTCTCAGACTCTCAGCACTGCTGGTGGGAGTGTTAACTGGACCCATTTTCCTGCAAGTCCACTGTAGCAGAAGTCTTAAAAATGCATGCTTTTTCCTTTATTCAGAAATTTCATTTTTAGAAACTTTTCTAAAGGAGGCTGGGAATGGTGGCTCATGTCTATAATCCTAGCACTTAGGGAGGCTGAGGGAGGAGGATCACTTGAGGCCAGGAGTTCGAGGCATAGTGAGATATTAATAGATATTTGTGGTTGGCAGGATAATGGGGGACTTCAATGTTTTCTTTTACTTTGATTTGCTAATATTCTTATAATGAACATATTACAGACGAGAAAGAAAATAAAACCAATAAAAGTTATAAAAAAGAACTGATGATTAGTCATGGAAAGGACTCGATGAGGGGAAATGCTTGGTCTCATTTGGACCCTTGTCAACCCAAATTCTGCCAAGTTGTTTATACTTACACTTGAAACTCTTCATAAGAAACCCCACTAGATATGCTTCCCCTCCTTCTGGAGCTATGTCCACTGTCTTCATCATCGTCCTCCTCGGAGTCATCCAGGCTTCTCGGGAAACTCCGGCTGCTCATGGGACGTGGTAAGGAGCTGTGATCCAAGTCCAGGTCCTCCTGAAGAACACGGGGCCATTGAGGGAGGGCAGGAACACCGAGACCCCGCAGAAGCTTCAGCAAGAACTCGGGTAAGTAGGACACAGGTGTGTGCCATTAACTTAGGATTTCTTTGTGGTTAACACCAGATTGGGGTTCCCGCATTTTTCAATTTCATGGATTGGCAAATTTTCAAAACAGATTTTGACAGCCAGCAAGAAGTCACTAACTTTTTGTTTGAACAAAAAAGAACATTAAAAACACGACAAAGCAAAGAAAAAAGTAAATGAAGAGGTATATTATAAGTTGAGTATCCCTTATTCGAAATGCTTGGGACCAGAGGTGTTTTCGATTTTTTCAAAAAATATTTGTATTACAGTTACCAGTTCAACATCTCTAATCCAAAAGTCCAAAATCTGAACTGCTTCAATGAGCATTTCTTTTGAGCATGACCTACGAGTGTCATGTCGCTGCTCAAAAAGTTTTAGATTTTGGAGTATTTTGGATTTTAATTTTTGAGTTAAGAACGATCAACCTGTATCACCTTCCTTTTAGAAAAGATAAAGTATTCAATAGCTCCAAAGTAGGAAGACATAATCTCAGAATAAGAATTTTGACTCAATGTAGCCTTGTGAAAATTTTCTCATCCTCTGTGTTTACGTTTCACTATGACTGGTGATGTCTGTCACCTACTTGGCACTGTTCTTGTGGAGGACCATTTAGAAACCACTGTTCTAGACATTTCCTCTTGTTAATTTTATTTTACTATAAATGTTAACAACTTAAATAACTAACCAGAATAATTTTGTACTTCTCGACAAATATATATATTTTTTGTCCTCACTGTTATGGAAATTGGGAATTATGCAACTAATCAGCCTTCTCTTTTCAAGTCGATTACAGGAAAGCTTAAGGCCAAATTTGTAGCCCAATCTTAGTAAGCACAGGTAGTTTTTATGGAATGCATTTCTTAGCTTCATCCGTGATCTATTATTTTAATGGCTTTTGTTTTGCATCTCTTTTCATTTTGACTTTTTTACATCATTCCAACTTACTCCATTTTTATGTATCATTGTGTTATATATCCTTGGTAGAATAAACAGAGACCTAATACACAAATTGATTGAGATGGGGTGGTGCAGGAAGACACTCAGTAGCCCTCTACTTCCTGTCCTTTCACAGGGTCTGGTACGTTGTGGGCGCCGAATCACATCGTGTTCTGCTAAACCAGACCCACCCGCTCTCTCTCCAAGTCGTCTCTCATCTGCTGGTGTTCGTGTTCGGTCAGTTCTTGGTCTCCATCCTGGTCATACTTTGTGAATATTGCCTCGATCTCTGCATCAGTATGGCCCTTCCTGAAATTATTGAGAGGATACACATGAAATTATTCTTGTACATGGTCCAACCCAAACACAGAGGCATCAAAACGGGGGAGGAAAGGAGAAATCGCTGAATGGGAGCCGGTCCTTTTCGTACAACATATTCCCGAAAGATACCTGCCTCTGGAAACAAACGGCCGTCTCTGTGAGTCCTTGGGCCAGAAATATCCTTATCACCAAGAACTTATCTTTCGGAGTGAGAATTTCCCAGGGTCACAGGAAGTGTGATTCTTACCCTTTGAGATCTTGTCGAAGTTCGTCGAAGTTTAACTTGCCTCCCCCTTGCCTCAGACTCTCTGAGATGTCATCCACGGTATTTTTTTTCAGTTTTAGTTTGACCAAAGCTTTATGGCAGCCCTAGTGGGGTAAAAAAAAAAAGAGACTTGGTTTAGTTTATTCTCTTCCATTTACAGTAGTAACAACTATAAACCCGGTGCCGGTGTAAACTGGACCCTCAACAAGTGTGCTGAATGAATAATGAACGTATCCAGTTTTCCACAGAACTCTTGTGGAATAGTTACATGGAAAACGTCAGGGTCTTTCAATAAATCGAGAAGAATTAGGGGCCTTTTATTCATACATGAACTCAAGTTCAGGTGATAGACATGAAAATCACTACATATTCCATAGCTGTCTGCCTCAGAATATTCAGGAATATGCAGTAATGCTTAAGGATATCAAGAAACCTGAGTCATGTGATTATCATAGTCAATAATATCCTTATATATGTTAAGTGTGTAAAAAAAAAATCCCAGTGAAATGCAGATGAGGATTTTTGACCATCAAACTTCAGGCAGCTCTAGCTTTGCATGGTAATACGATACTGTTAAGAGTGTAAAGTTGAAATTGGTCTGAATAGTTAATAGGAAGAATTGTTTTGTGACCTTTTGTCAAAACATTAACAACTCCCTTGGTTTTTGACATAAATTTATAAGGAAATAAAAAACCAAAATGAATTATTTCTTTAGGACACTGAAATTTAAAACAGTAGACACATGGAAAAATAAAGCATTGTATTTCTTTGTAAGCAACACATCCAGAGTGGTTTTAACAGAGGTCACCCTCTTCTCACTGTGTACTGTTACATCACACACCTTACGACACGGTGTGAACGTCTTCTCTATGCACTGTCCAACTCCTTTCTTAACATGGATGAACTTCCAACATTTGTTTTCTTTCGCACTTTCATTATTGTGAAATATCTCTAATAAGAGTTCCTTTCATGCGAAGGTTTTCGCTGGCATCATTTCCTCTGAGACATCTTCAGCCTTCTCATCACAACCATGTTCCTCATTTCTGTTGATAAATCTGCCTTCACTAAGTGTTTCTGGCTACAGTGTCTATACTCCATGGTCAGCTACCGCTTCTGTACATCCATTATGCTTGTTTTGAATTTCACTTTCAGCGCTATCATTTTTTTTTTCATTTATTGGCTATACTTTCTTTTTTTTTCTTTTCTTTTCTTTTTTTTTTTTTAAGACAAAGTCTCTCTCTGACACCGAGCTAGACTGCAATGGCATGCTCATAGTTCAATGCAACCTCAAACTGCTGGGCTCAAGTGATCCTCCTGCCTTAGCCTCCCGAATAGCTGGGACTACAAGCTCACAGCACCATGCCCGGCTAATTTTTCTATTTCTTGTAGAGATGGGGTCTTGCTCTTGCTCAGGCTGCTCTCGAACTCCTGGCCTCAAGCAATCCCCCTGCCTCTTAGCTGTACTTTCATCTTTGCTGGCCTATTCTCTTTTTAAATGGTGCATCCCATGGGTTTATTCCTGGGATACAAGGAAGTGGCACTGCCTGCTTTGTGTGTGAATTGAACAGCAGATGTTCAGTGACCAGCCAGCAGCAGGTTGTAGTAGTGTCGTGACTGGCCACTGAGCCCGATGCACACCTGTTACTTGGATAATGATTTGTAGACTGAAGAGCTGGCAGTCGAGATTTTACTTTGTGCAATGTGTTGTTGGGGGCTTGGTGCTATTTGGTAACTGAAATTTGCACTTATCAGAATTATGCAAGTGTTTGTATGCGCTCAGGAGATTTGCTAACATGTAACCAACTGCTACGATGCGAAATTCAGGATAACAACAATCTTAGGTCCCATCCAGGGGACTTTGTTTTAAGAGGAAACTTTGTTGACCCTTTCTATTACAACACGACTCACAGACAACGCAGTCGTGAGGCTTGAACCAATAAAAAAAAACCAGACACACACACATTACAGTTAAGCAGCCACTATATTTTAGCAAAATGATGTTAGGAAACAAGCTATGTACTTTAAATGCAATTATTTGTCGTGTAACTTTTACACTTTAAACCAAATAAAGAAGTCGTATTGAGAAGAACAAAGGTACCCAATTTTCCTGTCCTGCCCTTCTATTTAATAAATACTTCCTGAGAAGATGCATAAGTAAAATTTCTCAGGCCCCCATCCTATGGCCTGAGTCCCTGGATGGACTTTTCCTTTGACTATTTAAAAACTGCCCTGGAAGGCCAAGGGTAATGGGCGAACTGCTAAATATTTTCCTCTAAAACTTTTCCTTTTCTTTTTTTATAACAGTCATTGAGATAGAAAAGCTGGAAATACCTTTATATAATCTTCCCTTCCAGTTTGTTCTGAACTCAGGATTTCTAGTGGCGATGCCAAAACAAACAAAGGCGATGAAACCAGCAGCTCAGCTCTTAAAGAGTCAGAAGATGATTGACAATTTAATTCCAGGGCATAAAAGGATTCCAAAATTTAAGTGCAAGCCAGCGGCATGGCCCTCGACCCTCCAAGATCGGGAACATTTAAATCATTCCTGAAACAGAGCAATCTACTCTTTATTTTAAACGATTTCGATGGATCGGTGTTGATTTGGAAACCTGGCTGAAACAATACTCATTTTATGTAGGAAATAAGACAATTCTGAGAATTAGGGCTCTTCCTACCTTTCTGATAAGATCTGAGAGCTCCATTTCGGCTTTCTGCTGAGCCAAATCAGATTTCACTTCAGAGTAAGTATCATTGATGATGGCCAAAAACATGTTCTGTTTGTAAATCAAAGGAGGTTAAAAATTAAAGGAAGGAATCTCAATAGTTTCTGCAAACATCAATCCAAAAATTAAAACAAGCCTTTTTGTGCACCATTTTCCCCCCCAATCTGAGTGCTTCATGAAGTTATAAATTAACAGTTTTGCTACCGTATTCTCTGGGAAAATTATTTTCACCATTAAGTCATGCTAAAGGGATATATAATGCATATTCTTACTTAACAAAACCATATATTGGGATATATTTTGCAAAGAGATAAGAATGTAATACAACAAAATATTAATGTATTTACTTACGAATGGTGAGATTATTCTATTATTTTTGCTTATCTATGTTCTCTCCATTTAAAACATTTTACAGAAATTACTATGGGTGTAGAACTTGAAAAGGCTCTTCAAATTTCAACAGTCAACACAGACGAGTAGAATTCTATGCTTATTCCAAATTTTGTTATATCATCATATTTGAGATTTATAGAACATATTTTAAAGAGTTTAAAAGACCTCTTTGCAAATAGGAATACAGTAGGCCTAGTAGGAAGATAGCAAAGACAAGCTTTTTGAAAGAGACGTAGACTATCAAGTCATGCAAATTTGGGTTTATATTGTTTAACTTTTCTAATGTTTAATAATTTATTTACTTGTTTTGCACTGATAAAATGGGAACCATAATAGTACCTTCCTTACAGATTTATAGTGAGGGTTAATGAAATAATTTCTGTAAATTGCTTAGGACAGGTCCTAATGCAGGTAACCAGCATAATTGACAACTACCCAATTACTACTCAGTAATGGTTAGTTCATTTTCCTGACTTTTCCCTCCCCCAGTAGTAATGGTTTGTATTTCCAACACACTTTCTCCAGGCACTGCACCCAGTAGATCGGGTCCCTTTTTTTTACATTCTCTTCTTTTGTTTTTCCTTTTTAGCATGTGACTGTGGTTTGTAACCATAGAGTCATATATTTGATTACGTCTGTTTTCCCCACAAGTCCATGGAATCTTCACGAGGGCAGGTCTGGTCTCTGTTTTCCTTAACATGGCATCCTCACTATCTAACGCGTTGCTTTACGGTGTACAATATCCAAGAAATACTAAAGTGCATATTATATACTGTTTATAATATTAAATATACAGGAATATAGTGGTTCAGGAAACATTTATTAAAGATTGATGCATGAACAAATGAGGGCTCTCTTATTTTAATGGGCTACTGAATCTCTATCAATTAAGGAAGGACATTGTTAAAGATTCTGTAGCAGAAATGAGAATAGGATGTGGAATTTTACGTAAGTTCTTGGCTCACTGCTCAATATTGAGGGCAGATAATTGCAGCCGGAGTAACATCTTCCACCTTTTTCCTCCCAACCCAGGCATTTCATGTTCAATTTTGCTTCCTAATGCCTGCAATGGTCTTAGCTGAAATGGAACAAAGGGTGGGTCCTCTCATTTCCTTAAAAGACAGGTTTGCGTAGAAGTTGCCTTCTCCCTGTCTACCTCTGGGGGGTGCAAGGAGAGCGATTCCTTTCTGTGCAGTAGCGTAAAAAATTATTTCAGTATAAAGGCAAAAACTAAGGGCTTCTTTTCACGTTCTGGTGACTGATCTGGTAAGATGACTGAATAATCTGGAAGGTGGTGGTGCCTACAAAAGGACAACATTCAAACGAGACCACGTTCGAGTGTTTCTAATTGCCACACTTCTGTCCCTCAGTGAGCAGATTGGTACACTGAGAAATCTGGGTGTCCCGAGGTCAACTGAAGGGTTAGTTGCAGAACTCAATCCCTGGTTTTCGTTTTCTATAGTAGAGATTCAGGTGCTCCAGAACCCAGACTACTACCAATGTCAGACAGGAACAAAGGCTTATTCTTCCCTCTATTTTTTTCTTTCATATATGATAGGAAGAAGAAGCTTAATAGGCTTACGTTTAAAAACATGCGTACGGCAAGACATGGACTAGCATGATATTCCTGACCCTATTAGTCCTATTAACGTACATGTAATAATCAGTAAATACCGTACACTTAACCAGTAATACCTGCACCGACTTTGGAGATATTATACTGAATTACTGAAAATGTGATCATTCAACCTTTCACAAAGGATCTTTATAAAATTTATAGAAATGGAAAAGACGTTATTTTCTTAAGATGACTGTTCTAAAGATGATTGTTAATGTTTAAGATAAAGAATACCCACCGCCTAAGTTAACTTCATTTAATAACTTTTCAGTGGACAAATGAATGTACAAAAGTCAAGACGAAAAGCAAAATACTTAGAAAAAAAACTCTTAATTAACTTAAGGTAAAAACATTAAAAATGTTAATTTATGCCAAATCAAGAGAATAAAAAATTATTTTTGAAAATAATTTTTATTTTTAAATGAAATTTTATTTTCTTGAATGTAATTTTGAAAGCAATTTCCATTTACTGTTAGATTTAGTTTTAAACTTAATATTTGAATATTCCTTGTAGGCAGTCTCTAGATGTGTGAAATATGATTAAGTTAAAACAGTCTATCTTAATCTCGACATGCAATAACATACTCAACTATTACTCGACATTCTGGACCTAACTTGCTTTGTCAGTTCTTATTTTTTAAAAAGAAGAAGAGAGAATTGAAAAGTCATGCTAGCATGGACTTTAAAAGTGCTGATGCGTTAAAAAAGCACGTAAGCATATTCTAGTTTTTAGGCAAAGCACTATTTTAGGTAACTTTATAAATTTACACTTGATCTAATTTTTTTGCATTGAATACACATATCTATGGATAAATGAAAGACCATGGAAAAGATATTTGAATAAGTCTTAAGACTGAGAATCAATAAGGAAAATAAAATGTTTTCTTTGACTTTTTTTTCCCCTTCCTCCCTTCCCCCAAATGTTTTCTACTATCTACATTTTTTTTCTATTTCCTGGGTCTTTATTTAAAATGACAGGACACCGAGAAAAGAGAAGACGGTGATTTGCGAACGTGAAGTTTAAATCACCTCACTATAAACAAAAATGTACATACCAAAAGAATGAAGAACATAAAGAACACAAAGGTAGTGAAATAAATTGGTCCCAAAACTCGATTAGCTTCCTCAATCTCTGCAAAGTTGATGTCGCCCAAAATGATACGGAATTGAGTGAAGCTATAAAAACAAAACAAAACAAAACGAAACAAAACAAAACACACAATATAAAAACAGAATGTCTGCCAGTTCAGGTAACATTTCTAAAAGATGATTTTACATTTTTGGACCTTTTCAGCAGCGTAGGTAGCTGCCAAATAACAGAAAACTGTCAAGCCCTTTGGAAAACTGTTGCTACTTATATTGGCAATGGAAGCCCTCTGGAATAATAATAATATGCTTTCACAAGTTACTTCCACTTGGTTAAAAATATAATTGTTATTCGCTGACTTATAAAGCAATTGGCTATAGGAATTCAATACAGAATCTGGGTGAAACATGGTAACTCTAAATCTTCACAATGGTTACCCTGGGTCTGAAATTAAAAAGATTTCAGAAGGACAGCCAAAATGGTTTGTGTTCCAAGATTTGATATTGTCACATGTACTCAAACTGGGGTCAAAGTGGCCAGGGGTTGCCAGTGTTGGGTCTTACACAGTAAAATCATTTCCATTCCTGACTTTTATCAAACAGCAACATTAATTAGGGATCCCTGTGCTCAAAGCCGTATGAACTTCCAGGATCATGATCTTTTTCCCCTTTCCTAACTAATTCCTTTCTAAATGGCAAACAAATCTGATACTGGCTACTTTTTTTTTTGTTTTTAGTATCCTTTTTGGGAACTTTGGAAAAAGACTGAAAATTCCTATACGGGTCTGAGTTTATCCTAGAATATAAGAAACACCTTTTTTTTTCTTAGAAAATAACTTGAAGTTCAAAATAATATGGCAACAATATTCAACAGGAATAAAAATATAGGCAAATGGTCTTTTAAAAGCTACCATCTGCAATTTGGTGCTGAGAAGACCTTGGCCTTTGGATAGTGTTGGTTTACTGTTGCTGTTCTGCTATAACTTACTGCTCCAGGGCTGCTATCTTAGGCATAAGCAGTTTACAATGTCTTGTCTTTTTTGTATTGGTGGCTCAACGTTTCTGAAAAGATAATTAATTCTTATTTAAAATAACTATTTTTAAACACTTGGTAGTCAAATAGCGACTGTGAAGATTTCTTTATCCTTGAGAAGGCAGTGACATCTCTGATTACATTTTTCTCCTTCATTTCACACATACTTACATACACTCTTGGAAAGTACTGAAGTCGTTGATCTGAGTGCCGAAGACGAGGTACGCCAGCTGGGCATAAGCTAAGAAAATAATGAAGAACATGATAGCAAAGCCGAAGAGGTCTTTGGCACACCGCGACATGGTCGTGGAGAGCTGGCTCATGGTCCTGTTGAAATTGATGAATTTGAAGAGCTGTAAAAGAGAAGGAAGATGTCAACAGAGAAACGGATACACGAACTGTGGCATATACATATAACATAAAATATCATTCAGTCCTAAAAAAAAAAAATGAAATTCTGACACACACCGCAACACGGATGAACACTGAGAACATGCTAAGTGAAACGAGCCTGACCCAAAGGACAAACACTGCAGGATTCCACTTGTCTGAGGTCCCATGAGTAGTCAATTCCACCTAGACAGGAAGTGGAACAGAGGTGACCAGGGGCTGGGGGTGGGGGGAGAGTTAGTGGTTAATGGATACAGAGTTTCAGTTTAGATGACAGAAAGTTCTGGAAACCCATGATACAGATGGTTACACAACACTGCGAATGTACTTAATGCCACTGAGCTGTACACTTAAAAATGGTTAAGTTTTATGTTATGTATATTTACCACAATAAAAAAAAAGAGAGGAGAGAAATGACTTTGTTTTTTTTGGTTTTTTTTTTGGTCAAATCCAGCAACTTCCATTCTCTTACTCAAAGAGTATCTGGTGAGCGCTCACCAACCGCCAGGCGCCGTTCTTAGAGCTGGGACGCAGCAGCGAACAGAGTGAGACTTCTGCTCTCCCATTGCTTACATTTTACGTGATGATTAAAATGCAGTGAAAACAGGTTTCATTATAATTAAAACGACTAATGATATTTTTCCCCAAGAAAGGATTAAAATTAAGAGAGATACAAACCCTCCAAATAAAAACTAAGCTAAAAAACCCAGGCAATGCTCACTGCATATTATTAACCGTCATTTATGGTGCATCGGCTATGCGGGGAGGGCTCCACGTAGACTGCCCCAAATCTCTGCAGCGACTGCAATATTGGCATGCTGTCCCCAGGAGACAGTGGGGGCTCGGGGCCAGAGGTCGAAGCCAGCTCTGCCTGACTGCAAAACCGTATTTCTGAGCATTTCTGTAGAGAAGGCACCGAGCGTTGTGCAGCTTGTAGCCCAGGGGGTACGACAACCTACGCAGCTCTAGGTAGATGACAGATAGATGACCTCTTACTGCATCGGTTACACATGGAGAGAAATTAGAAGCTGAGTCATGACCCCTGCCTTGAAGAACTTACTGGTAAAGTGTCGGGTGCAAGATATTTCCAAGAGAAGCACGAAATTAAATATAACAGCCTGAGGCACATATTGGATGAAAATCTCTAGAATTTTACTTAAAGGTCTCTTATGAATTGTTTCTGGCCATGGTGAAATTTTTTTTGAGGGTTGTAATCACATAATACAAACCAAATTCATGTGAGATCTTGATTATTATGACCATTTTATCCTAAAGATTTGGTGCTTTAGTGATGGTTTCTCTTGGACAAACATGTAACTGAATAAACGGCATGAGAAATACAGGATGAGGTCTCTCTGTCCTTTGATGAACCTTCCACGAAAGTTTGAACACCAATTCAGGGAAATATAATCGATGGTAAGTACCTCCTAGGGCAGCGTTGTTTCAGAGAACTTTCTGCAATGATGGAATTGTTCTATATTTCCGCTAAGACACTAGTCACATACGGACACTGAACACATAAACTGTGGCTGGTAGGATTGAGGAAATGAATTATTAATTGTAGTTCATCTTAATTTTAAATTTAAATGGCCACATGTGGCTTGTGGCTACTGTCTGGACTGCACAATCCTAGAGCCTGGGCTGGTGATGGGGTGGCAGCTGCCTCTGGATTCCTGAAATTTCCTGCATCTCCGGAATTGAGGCTTATTGTATACGCAGTGCCCTAATCTTCCATGTACACGGAAATGCACAGTATGCATTGGGACAAGAAGGAAATAAGTGAGCAAGAAACTTCTCGAAGAGGTGTCTGTTCCAACCTCAATTCTCGGGAAAGCTTCCCTGACGGCCTCTACCTGGAAAAGAGGCAGTCCCTTCTAGGGATCATTTCCAAGTGCAGCGTCTCTCCCTCCCACCACCGGATCCTTCCTCCGCTTTCTCTTACTTTCTTGTCTTGCACCTGATCACCCCATATAAGGTGAAATTCAGACCAGCCTGGCACCCCAGGCCCAGTAAACGTTCTGAAAGTCCTCTCACTGCACCCGTTAAACAAAACCTACAGGGACGGATCATTGCAAGAATTCAGATCGCAGGAGAAGTAGCATTAGTCACAGTGACAGGAGGGATCCCATGAGTCTGACTAGTTTCCTTTGCCTGTAAAACAGGGAGCAGCTTTGGCCAATCAGTCGAATTTCAAATTCGAGTCCTTCACCATTTTGTGGGACTCAAGCTAATAAAAAGGAAGAAAGAAATACTAGTACAAATCTAGAACATGAAATTTATAAATTACCTTAATCCAGACAAAAAAGACCGTGACAGCAGCTATATTGTTGAACTGTATTTGCCAGTATGCCAGATGCTCGAAGTTGGGGAAAGTATTTTGATCGTCCAGAAACTGTAGTAGTACCTCTTCATTTGATGTTCTGTATATGTTAATTCCTATAGCTAACACTGACAGCTGGAAAACAAAAGATTTACAGTTTATTACGGTGTCTTAGAAATATATAACTCACCTTAAAATAACTAGTTTTTCACCACCAATGTGCTAATTCTAGGGCTCCCTGTTACAATCACCCAATGTCTTCACTGTTCTTTGACTCACACATGAGTAACATATTTTCTGTATTTTATCAGCTAACTCTAGTGGCAAATGGTTTGCTAACGACAATGGAAATGCTTCAAAAAAGTAAAACACATTTTTAAGAGTGGGACAAGGGCAAGACTAATTCCCTTGAGGAAGGCTACTAGAAAAGGGAATGCTAACAGGGCAATGTGACATTTACTGGGATTTGGGAGGGTCATTTCTGTCGTAGGACAGTGGGAAGGGCAGACACAGAATAATATACGGTACAGCGATGCCAATCGAAACTTCTAAGCATCGAACAATTAAGCATGTTCTATGCTTAAACGTATACCAGGACTTAGAAAATAATTAATAACACAGAAGTTGATATAATTGAAAGGAGCTTTTAGATACGTTTTTGGGACTATCAAGATCCACAATGCTGAGGTTACGGACTCTACTTAACATGCTTTAGAACAGAGTAGGGAATTTGGTGTCGTTCTCAAACCTACCACAATGATCACAACATCCAGACAATTCCAGAAACTCCTGAAATAGTGTAGTTTGTGAATGCGAATTTCCAATATCTCTTCCACCGCATAGTAAAGGATAAAGAAACAAAAGATAATCTCACAGGCTGCCAGGAAGAAATCGAAAGTTGTGACATATCGGATCAGCTTTACTGGCTGAAATTGCCAAGATGGAATCACCCCGCCTGTTGCTGGGAATTCAACCAATAACCTGCGTTGCAATAAGAACGATTAAAACAATAACAACAACACATGGATGTAGCCAGGAAAGACGTCCATCTATTCTGTCCCTGCACTATGATGTAATACAACCGCTACCGTGAGTCACCCTGAATTAGTGGCAAAACATTTTTATCACAGCTAATAACTCCATACTCGTACAATTCCGTGCTACAAAAGGAATGAGACTTTCCAAGGTCTTTCAGCCCAATAGGAATTACTTCTTTCTGTCTTCCCTCTAGTTTTCTGGTATTTATACTGCTTGAAATGTTGTATAATTTTTTTTTTTTTTTGGAGACAGAGTCTGGCTCTGTTGCCTGGGCTAGAGTGCCATGGCATTAGCTTAGCTCACAGCAACCTCCAACTCCTGGGCTCAAGCGATCCTCCTGCCTCAGCCTCCCGAGTAGCTGGGACTACAGGCATGCTCCACCGTGCCCGGCTAATTTTTTCTATATATTTTTAGTTGTCCAGCTAATTTCTTTCTATTTTTAGTAGAGACGGGATCTCGCTCTTGCTCAGGCTGGTCTCAAGCTCCTGACCTCGAGCGATCCTCCCGCCTCGGCCTCCCAGAGTGCTAGGATTACAGGCATGAGCCACCACGCCCGGCTGAAATGTTGTATAATTTTTTTAAACGTAAAAGCTGATCAACAAACAAGCCTTTCTAGTACTTCTACTAAATGCAAGTCCTTCTCTTGGGTAACATTAAGAACATAAAGAAATACAAGCCATGCACTCAAAACACGTATGATCTGGTCGAGAAGTAGGATATACATTTTGTACATATATAAAGATGGAAACTGAGTCTCTCTTTCATTCACTAGGTAACACCTAACCAGCGTTGAACAGTCTGCCCTCTTGAACACTTTTTGCTCCCTTCCCAGAGCCTTATACTTAATAGGCAGGTACTCAGTACATGTCTGATTGCCCGAGACCGTAATGTATACTGTTTAACATTCACACTGAGGGCACTGATCTTTAGTGCTTTACCATAATTAAACTGAGGATTTTTTTTCTTGCCAAATCCCCATTTTGTAGGTGTTACACTGACAAAGTTGAGTGACTCATTGAATGCTACGGTCTTCCCATCTTACTAGAAATGGGATCTCTAGCTCCTTAATTTTAAGCCCTTTGAAAGCCCTTGCGTCAGCTCCCAGCCATGACTGTCTCTCCCGTGACAAGGTGGGCAACCGCGCCTCGGACCCGAGCATCCGTACAGGCAGGGACTGCGGCAAGTGAGAACAGGTCAAAGAAATGGGAAAATTCTTTCCCCCTCTTCATTGTCAATCCTCCTGTTCTTTCTCTCCTATCTGATGTGCTGGACAGGAGGGTGGGGAACCAAAAACTCAGGAGAGCAACACTGACGCGAAGAGCCTCCTGCGTGACAGCCTCAGGGGGACTCAAGAAGGAAGGAAGTGGCCCCTGTGTGTGGTCACCTCTCTGGTGCGTTCTGGCCCTTTGTGTGTCAACCGCTGCCAGAAACTCAGAACATGGCGAAGGGAAATGAAGTAACTGCGTTGACAATGTTCACCCTTGCAGTATGGGGAGGGAGCGAAAGAAATGCCCAGACTTTCTATAAATAGCATGTACTTGTCAGTTGGAGGGGCCTGCCGGTGTTTGTCCTACCTTTTTTATTGTCCCTGGAATCCTTAGGAAAAACTCAATAATGATTGCAATCGATTTGCATTCATTTCTAGTAATAACTACTACAGGTTGAGTATTCCTACCCAGAAAATCTGAAATCTGAAATGCTCCAAAATCCAAAACTTTTTGAGCACCGACAGGATGTCACAAATGGAAAATTCCACATCTGACCTCACATCTGACCTGACAGTCAAAATGCAGGTGCACAACACATGGTTTATTCTGCGTTCCCAAGGGAAAAATAAAATGACCTCCGAGCTCTGTGTATAAGGCATGTAGAAACATAAATGAATTTCATGTTTAGATATCTCATCCCCAGGATATCTCATCATATATGTGCAAGTGTTCCAAAATCTGAAAAAATCTGAAAATCTCAAACACTTCTGGTCCCAAGTATTTTGAATAAGGGATACTCGACCTGTAATTGATTGAATGTGGTATTATTTTCTGCAAAAGTTGTTAAATACGGGGTCTGGCAAAATCTAACTGGCCATGTAAAGTGTAAAGTAGAATTGAGTTTAATGTCAAGAATGATGATAAAGTAAGACTATTATGACAATACACCCTTCTTACTTTGTGTGTAAATATTGCAGGTAATCCATGCCGGTGATGCTTAGGGGTGGCCGACATGCTCACCAGGAAGATTACCGTGGGTAAACTCTGGATCTCCCTTGCCCGGCTCTTTTCCTTTCTTTTTAAAAATTTTTTAAAATCGCACTTATTACCTTCTAACATACTGTATAATTTATATATTTCTTTTATTACCTATTGTCTCTTATCTATCTCCTCCTGGTTGGATGCAAGCTCTGCAAGGGCAGGGATCTTTGTCTGGTTCACTGATGCATCCCAAGATCCTAGAACAGTGCCTGACACATATTAAGTGTCCAATAAATGTTTGCTGAATGAATGCATGAACAAGAGGCCCAGAGAAGCCACTGGCATTTTTGTCACTTTCCTTACTATCTCCCAGAGTGGTCATGACAGCAACATCACAGGATCTGTGGAAGGGACTTTCTGTGCCTCTGGTAGCCCTGAGCATGAGCAGGCACCCGGGTACCTGCAGAACATGGGGCAGGCCACCGTGCTTGTGTTTTGCTAGCATGGACATCATCTGAAAGTGGGAAACTCGGAGCGATGAGTCAAGAGCTGATGGCCGGGGTGCCTGGTGAGGAAGCGTGTAGCACTGATCGTCCTTACAGTGGGTGAGGACACATGCTAGAAAAACACAGGGCTTTTTCTGGAAAGGTTCTAGCACTGGGATGAAGTTGGACAAGACGTAAGGCTCTTTCCAACTTGTAATAGTCTCTCTCGGATCCTAACTCCCTTCCCCAAATATCCTTATCCTAATAAGGCTTCAGTATTCAACTCCCTTGCTGTCCGTCCAGACCCTGGGCACCCTCATTTAGCCAAATGCAGGCCAAGGTCCTCTGCCCTGTCCTCAGAACAGGACGTACACACAGCGACACGCAGACGGGACGGGTGCGCGCCCGACACACACCTGACCACGCAGAACAGGTTAACGTTGGCGTTGTACACCGAAAAGTCAATGAAAGTTGCCCGGGTTCCTCGGTCCAACCAGACGTTTTTCCTGAGGCCAGCAACCTGGGCAGCTGCTTCCTCTCTCGTTCTTGACAAATCCAGGTAATAGCCAGCGCCGCTGTACGTCGCAATGATTCCCCAGTGGCTGCTCCCATTCAGGTCTTTCTCACTTGTGTAGATCCAGCTAATTAAAACACAAAAACGAACAGCAATTAAGTAAAATCAGCGGTACACTTGTGGCAGTTACCCCGGTGAGATAGAGTATGTCCTAAGTCTTATCGAGCCGGGGAATATGCTTCACATGGAACTTTGTAAGTTTTTTTTTTTTTAATTTAATTCTCATACACTTATCAGCCCCATTTTAGGAACGAGGGCCCTGAGGCTTAGTGAGGCCAACTTAGATCAACTTAGTCCCAAAACATTTTTTTTTTTTTTTTTTTAGAGACAGTGTCTTGCTATGTTGTCCAGGCTGGTCTTGAACTCCTGGCGCCTCACCCTCCCGAAGTGCAGAGATTACAGAGTGAGCCACCACGCCTGGCCTTGAAGAGCAAGTTTCTGAGAGGCACAGAACAGGGTTGCTCTGGTGGCAGCAGGGAAGACTGGAGCGAGGGGGAACAGGAGACTCGTGCAGAAAAGAGTTCAGACAGCCCAGGAAGGCCCGCCTGCAGGGTTGGCCTCTGCCGGCATCTGGGCCATATATAGTCTCTGATTTAGCCTTTTGAAAAATATGCACGCAGAACCTGGAAGGGGCTTAAACAGTAGAGAAAACTTGAGAAACCACAAGTCACTTTGGCCCTGGTTAAAATACAAGCACTGAAGAGTCATCGAAGGTGTCTTCTCTTTGGTGACGCTGTCAGAGAATGAATCAATGAATGTGACCAAGTGGCCATGAGTCACTGATACTCACGCGGTTCCGTTTCGTGGCCCAAACGGAGCCCTGTCCTCACTGCTGACAGAGTAGACATCATAGCACTCTTTAATTTCATCTCTCAAGTCCTGGGGGATGGAACAGGATCCGTTTCTGACTTTGAGTTGCCGTATACGCGGGACCCCGAGCAGCAGGTTCTCGTAGAAGATGAAACTTCGGTTGTCCGCCTCGGTCTGGTTGTCGGGCTGCATCTTCCAGTACAGGCCATCCAGCAAGGCGCCTTCTGTGAACTGAAAGCAAAGGGAAGAGCTTTCACAAGTGCTGAGCTCAGCAGCCGTCCTGCTCCTGCCTGGAATGTTGGAATGACCAAGAGTTTGGCAACTCTACAGAGAGGGCAGCGTGGTAAGAGTGGGTTTTGTTCTCAGAGAGATTTGGGTTTGGATTTTGCTCCATCACTTGCTAGTTGCGAGGCCTTGAGAGGGACCCTCTGAGCCAAATTTCATGCATTTGGAAAACCTATCTTTGCATGCTTACTGCACCTGGCACAGAGTGGGTACTTAATAAATAGCAACTCGTTTTGGTTCTAGGACTAAAGGTGGGGTGGTGGTCGCATAAATCCAAGACCACGATCAACTCCACTTTCCCTTATTAAAATAGCATCCCACGTAATCATGGCTCTAAACATGCTTAGAGAAAAGGCTACAGTGTTGATTACCAGCCTGCGATCTAGTGGATCTTTTATTTGTCTGGACTATTTTGCTGTATGATGAACTCTCCAACCTCTCTTTGCCCCTTAGAGCTTGGCATTTATTATCATGGAATGTGTATAAGTGAGAAGTCTCTTGTTTGCACAACGGGCTCTAGGGAAAGCAGATCTAGCTATTTCTCAGTGCGCTGTCCTTATCAGATGATCAGTAGACTGATTTGGCCCACCAAGGTGGTAAAGATTCATACACATGTGATTTTGGATGCCAGCTACTTTTACACATTAATAGGTTTCCATGACCCAGTTTTCTCTATCCCCAAAATCAACAACTCTGACTCCAGGGTTTAGTAAGAATTTTAGAAAGCATCTCCCCAGGGAGAAATAATCGTTTCCTTTCCAACTTTCCCTTCCAATTTTCTTAGATTCCAAGTACCATATCTTTCAGATCAGTTTAGTATTTTTCCTATGATATCCCTCATGGCTTGCGCCCTGCTACTATGTTGGGATTTGTGACAATCTGGAAATGCTGGGTTGAATTTCACAAAAGCAGACCTTTGAAAGAACGTGTCTACTTTCTATCCGGCGCCGTTCTAGGAGCTGGGGACACACGCCATCATCAGCAAAGGGACAAAACACAAAAAGAGAAGCAAGACAGAACAACCAAACTTCCGTCATGGGCCTTACATTCTCGGAGGTTCTCAACAAATACTGAATCATGAATGAATGAATGAATTATAAACTAGGATGAAGAAGTGGTTGCCAGGCTAGAGAAAAGTCCATTTTTCTCATTCTCTAGCCATATGACCATATGCATTTAAGCATCCTGAATCTCGCTGTCCTCATTAACAAACCGAGACATACTATTAGTGCTTACCTTGTAAGGTTACCATGGGGATTAAATAAGGTCTAAGGTATGAAACACTCAGCAAGGTGTCAGGCGCATGCAAGGCTCTCAGTAATGCCAGTTAACCCCTCTGTGAGAGCAGGACCAGTAACTTCCAACAGCTCACCATAACTTACAACATCTCACACAGCGGTTACACATAGCCGGCCCTGCAGATACTCATGTGTTCTTATGAAGCCACATCAACAACTTTCAGTGATCAGGAGGTAGTTTCCAAGTCATTTGCAAATACCTTCCAGAAGTCTTCCATCGAAGACAGAGTTTTAAAGGTAGTTTTCTCGGTTTTGGACACTGGGGTGTCTAGGAAGAGCTGTGACATCATCCGGGTGTAGTAGTACACATTGGAGCTCATCATGCCATAGGTCACTGGAACACAGAAAGATCCAAATGAACTCCATGAGGGACCTGCGCACACGGTCACCCACCAACTGTCCTGGTGGACGGGCATTTTGGACAAATATCCACACAAGGCCTTCCTTCCCCCACCATTCTTCTAGGACATCTGCCTATTTCTCTAGCTTATGCAAAAAATACATAACATTAACATTGGCTTATGTGAAACAAAATTAGCTTACTTTTTTTTTTTTTTTTTTTTTTTAAGAGACGGGCTCTTGTTCTGTTACCTATGTTGGAGAGCAGTGGCCCCATTATAGCTCACTGCAGCCTCGAACTCCTGGGCACAAGTGATTCTCCCACCTCGGTCTCCTGAGTACCTGGGACTATAGGCACATGCCACCAAGCCCAACTAATTTTTTAAACATTATCTGTAGAGACAGAGTCTCGCTATGCTGCCCAGGCTGGTCTTGAGCTCCTGGTCCCAAGCAATCCTCCTGTCTTGGCCTCCCAAAGTGCTGGATTATAGGTGTGAGCCACTGTGCCTGACCCACAATTGGCTTACTATTGAGGATCAGATTTAGAGCAGCCACTTTGACTTGACATTTGGAGCTTCCCACAATGCCTGCTCATTTCCCACGGCCTCCCGGAGGAGACCCTGCGTGCCAGTCGGGCTGATCTGCCCAGGCCCCTCATCCCACGGCTGTGCGCAAGCTGCTCACTGTCCCTGCAGTGACACGAGTGGGCCATTCTTGGTCTCCTCCCGATCAAGTCTCTGTTCTTCTCTGCCCTGCTCTGTGCCCCAAGGGTGACTTTGATGCACTGTACTACCTGGGATCTTTGCCCTTTGGGGGTCAGAGGAGAGACAGGTCAAGTGTGTCCCTTCTACCTCTGGCTCCATTCCCTGACCGCCTGGATGCCATTTGGCAGTGGATCCTCTAACTCTGGACAGAGCTGCTGGGGACATTTCTTTTCCCGCAGCCACATGGGCTTCATGGCTTGCCATTCCCTCCTCTGATCCCCGCCAGCCTGGCGGTGGCAACCATTCCCGAGTGCCTCACCTCCCTCTGGAGGCTCCCTTAACCCTGACGCATCTCTGTAAATATTCCCTTCGTTGAACTTCCTTTAATTACCAGCTGAGTTTACCATCTCTTTCCTTCCAGGATGCCAACTGCTACAGACATCCCGCCTCCCACCTGCAATCGAGTCTTGCATGGAACCCTCTGCGTCAAGCCACGTCCCTGCCGTGAACATCTGCTGATTGCATTAAGTGGCAGGAAGATAATTTATAAACTTATGAGGTCAAAGGAGATAGGGTTTGACTCTTGGCCATGCTCCTTACGTGCTATGTGACCTGTGCAATTGCTTAAGCTTTCTGAGCTTGTTCCCTCTCTTGTAAAGATGGGGATAATTAATTAGCTGTTCCATCAGCTTTCTGGGTGCTTAAATAAATATAATAACTAAAATTAATCCAGCACAGTGAATGACACTTAACAAATGTCCAAATGTCCAATAATACACACAACTTGCGTACTGTAGCCAGAGGGGTGTGAATAATGTCCCCCTCATTAGGCTCCCTCGCCTGTCACGCTATGGCCCAATTAGGACAAGAACAGTCCTCTTCAAGTGTTACATGAACTGCCACCTCTCAAAACTGTACTGCACCAGAGTGAAGGCTTTAGAGTTCTAATCCATTCACATTTACAGAACAAGGTATTGGTCACGCAGGTGAGTAAGATGTGATCTCTGTCCTTAAGAAAGTGTAGTTCATGCTGTCCCCACAAAGCACAGACACGGGGACAATACACTCTGCAAAAGCCTTCTGCAAATCCAGAGTCAATCGAGGGGAAAAAGTGATAGGATACAAAAAGAGTAAGTAGTGACGGCTCCCAAAACCAATGAAACGAGTACGTTGATTATTTTCAGTTAACTTGAAATTAGAATGTATTTTGCACTAATTGATTAATATAGACCATTCTGGAATTTTTTTTACCTGTGGGTTTGTTGTTGCCATTAGGAATTTTGATAAATTATTTAAATGTTTTGATTTACAAAGATGGTATTAACTATACATAAGAATGTAAATGTAAGTATTTTAGCAACTGATTTGAAAATGTATCTTCTTTATTTTCTTATAGAGCTCATGATCTAATATTATTAATTATTGCTTTTGAAATCCTTAAGATTTCTGTGTTGGCTTTAATGGTTTCCCTAACAGGAAAGCGACAGATTCCCTTGGTTATGTGGCACCCCCTGCTGGAAGGACAGAGAAACAACGCTTCCTAGCTTTGAAGGGGTGATTATTGTAACAGACCTTTAATCAGCAAGCATTAACTCAGTCCCTCTCCTGTGGAAGGCCCTGGGCTGGTCCCCTGGACATCTGAATGACAGCTGTACCCATTGCAAGAGTCAGCTACACCATGAGTCCATGCAGGTTGCGGTTAAAAGACCCTTGGATTTGGAGTGAGAACGATTTGGGTTTGAGTTGCAGCTTTGGTCCATCCTGAATACCTGCCTCTGTGCATGACTGTGGGTCTTGGTGTCTTGGGATCTTGGGATCTAGGACAACTACTTAACTCTTCCGAACTTGATTCTGCCATCTAGAAAATGAGAATAATAATATCTAGGGCTTTTGTAAAGCTCAACTGAAGAAATGTATGTGAAGACATTTGCACGCTGAAAATGTCAAACTGCTTACGTGACTTTCTTTCAGTCCCTGATGGAGAAAGCTCACTTGGGAGGTAGCATTCCCTCTCTCTACATGAAATGAGTTGTGAAGAAAAAAACTACCACCTGAAATAGATAATCTTAAATGAGGACCGGAAAGGAGATGAGAATATTAAAAAATATAAGGTAAAGGATACATACATGTCCTGTGTTCACATATTTCTTCTGCTATTCAGCCCTCGTCTTAACCCCTGAGTTTCCATTTTCCACAATGGAAATAAACCAGAACAAAATATATCTGAACAGGGTATCAGCAAACCACCAGTATGTAAACTAACAAAAGCTGCCTTAAGATCGTGGTCTATCATTTCAAAAGTGCTAATGAAGACTATTTGATTCTTAATACTGTTGAAAAATATAGGTTCAAATATTAAACACAAAGGGTATTTAGAATCATATCTATTGTATAAATTCCAAATCCCTAGGAAAAAAGAAGCAAAGAAAAAATTTTCTAGTCTAACAAGAAAAAGAAAAATGAAAAATAACAGGAAAGTATTAAAAAGAGAGAAAATAGAAGATGAAAGAAATTTGGCAAAACATGAAATGTGGGCAGCTTAAACTCTTATTATAGGACAAAGTTTTCAATACTGGCCAAAAAAATGAAAAATGCATCTCTAGCATTCTTATAAGAAACTCAAAATAAAGTTAAAAATAATTGAATGAGAAGACGTATCTGCGACAAAATATTTTTTAAAAGGTGTTGAGTGGTATTGTAATCATCAGAGGAAGTTATATGTGAATACTGAGTTTGATAAAAAGGTTACTTCATATTGAGAAATGATACCATACACAATGATTTCACTATAATGAATTCTTATGTATTAAATAATAGAGAATCAAGAAATACAGAGCAATACCAGCCAGGGATATAAGGAGAATCGCCAAAACTACTATTCTAATAGGAAACTTAACCCTGTATCTCTCAATCTTTGACAGAGAAAGACAAAAATTACCTAAGAATATTAAGGGCTTGACCTGCATATGTGACTCTATATGTCTATGTATCTCAAATTTCATACTTTCCTCTAAAACAGATCACTCACATTCTTTTTCGAATATCCATGAATTCCAGGTCATCTGTCACAAAGTGAAGCCATCACTCTGCGCAGGAAACCCAACTGGTTTGCTAACTGTTACCACACCACAGCCTTACAGATGCAGTGAAGAGATAGATAAGGACACATATTTGAATGGATTCTATAAACTGAAAATGCTACACAGATGTGCCTCAACTTACAACGGGGCTAGGTCATGATAAACCCATCATAAGCTGAAAATACTGCAAATCAAAATCACAGGTATCATAGCTTAGCCTAGCCTGCCCTGAACGTGCTCAGAACACATCCGTTAGCCTACAGTTGGGCAAAATCATCCAACGCAAAGCCCATTTTATGATAAAGTGCTGAATGTCTCATGTAAGACTATCATATCACATGTTGCTAGCTCAGAAAAAGATCAAAATTCAAGATTCAAAGTAAGGATTCTGTTGAATGCATTATGACTTTCACACCATGGTGAAGCTGAAAAATCGTTAAGTGGAACCACGGTTAAATGGAAAGCACTCTACAAAAATCAGAGTCCTGAGGCTTGAATTGGCTTAGTGGTCACACGAGGAAAAATTCTGTGCATTAGTAAATGAGACGGACTAGTGGACAAGAGAGAGAATGGAAATGGGAACGTCACCAACATTTAGTGACAATCTCTCCCTGTCCAAACTCACTGGGAGCTTACTAGTACTATTAAAAACCAGTGTGTGGGTATTACACAAATCAATATTTAATTTATTAAAATTACAAATATAGAAACTTAAACGTTTCCTTTATCTTTTACGACTTACGAATCTTATTTTCAGAAATCTAGCAAATTTAAAAAATAATTTTTAAGGAAGCTTTTAGGACTTAGTCGATTAAATTCAAGGCAGTCAGTGTTAACGTAATAAGAATGACATTGTTAAAGTATTGGTGGAATTTTCATTCTCTCCATATACAAACAAAGGGGCTTCTTTCCAAAGCTGGTGTTAATTTTTAAACATTTCTAAGTGTACGCCGTAAGAATAAACTCCTTTATCAGAGGAATTTTGGTTGGAGGACCTGGGCTTATAAATCTGCTTTCTTATCTGTTCTCATAAAGGCTCTCTAGGGGACGTGATGGGAATTCATCACACAACAGCCTTTGATTTAGAGGATAAATCCATCGCTGTGACTTTCTGGACTTTTGAAGCAAACGGTTCTTAAGACTAGTTTCTGGCTCAGGCTTCCCTCCCCTCCCCCTACAAGAGGTTGCAAGGACAAACTGAAAGAAGAAAGGATGAGGAAAGAGATGGCTCTATAGTAAGTTTGCTGTAGAGTAAAAGGCTGCGATTCTTGAAGATTTGGAAGAAATAATGAATTGGAACGAAGGCATTGACACGACATACCCAAATCCAAAGGAAGGGCACTTTTTTATTTTTTACTTTTTTTTTTTTTGAGACAGGGTCTTGCTCTGTCACCTGGACTAGAGTCCAGTGGTGTCATTATAGCTCACTGCAACCTCAAGCTCCTGGGCTCAAGTGATCCTCCTGGCTCAGCCTCCCAAGTAGCTGGGACTATAGGCATGTGCCACCATGCCTGGCGAATTTTTCTATTTTTTGCAAAGACAGGGTTTCACTATGTTGCCCAGGCTTGTTTCGAACTCCTGGCCTCAAGCGGTCCTCCTGCCTCAGCCTCCCAGAGTGCTAGGATTACAGGTGAGAGCCAACATGCCTGCCAAAAGGGGACTTTTAAATATATACATCAATAAAAGCAACATTAGGTGGAAACATTTGTATTTCCTGAAAGTTAAACTTGGAAAGTCATTTTGCTGGAAATAATTCTTATGTAGACTTTAGGTTAATTGACATCAAAACAGTGTGATAATAATAATGACACTGTAATAATAGTGATCCTGTATTCATTGTTAAGATCTCTAATGCAAAAATCCTTTTGACTCGGCTTCTTGGTGTCTAGCAGGTTGCCACACGTACCTCATAGTGAAAATGGTCACGACTGACCATGAATTGGCCAGTCACATAATGCCAATTTTTAATGAATGTTTACCAGAGGATAGAAGAGAACTTGACCAAACTCTAAACTGGAATGAAACTCTTCACCTTTCCCTTTCTTTGTGTTAAATGCAAGTCCATAGTTGTTAGCACTTAATTATATTCTTTTTTTTTTTTGAGACAGAGTCTCACTCTGTTGCCCAGGCAAGAGTGCCGTGGCATCAGCCTAGCTCACAGCAACCTCCAACTCCTGGGCTCAAGCGATCCTCCTGCCTCAGCCTCCCGAGTAGCTGGGACTACAGGCATGCGCCATCATGCCCGGCTAATTTTTTCTATATATATTTTTTAGTTGTCCAGATAATTTCTTTCTTTCTCTTGCTCAGGCTGGTCTCGAACTCATGAACTCAAACGATCCACTCTCCTCGGCCTCCCAGAGTGCTAGGATTACAGGTGTGAGCCACCGCAGCTGGCCTTAATATATTCTTTCTTGTACCTTTTTGAAAGCCTCCTGTTGCCAGGCACAGTTTTGGGAAATGGGGGTTAATGCAAAGAACAAATGAAGTCACTTCTCTTATAAAGCTTCCATTCTGCTACAAGAAGACAGTCAATAAATATGCAGATAAAAAAACATTTGCAATTGAAACCAAGGGTGATAAAAGCAACTTCCAAATTGACCCTTCTGGTGCATATACACTTCTTTTTAATTATGATTTTGACAGGTCAAACATTTTCAAAACTTGTCTATTAGTGGAAGAAAATATTCTACTTACAGACGCACAAGACTATGAGAAAAAGGAGGTATGTGACCAGTTCCCGTAAAACGCTTTTAAGGTATTTCTCTCGGTCAGTGTTGCTTTCTTCCATGAGTCTTGTTCCCCAGAGACCTTGAAAATAATAATGAAAACAAAAATGTCATTTTATTTAAGAAATCTCATGAATGGCAAAAGGAAAAAAAAAATATAAACTAAACAGTGTCCACTGTAAGGGAGATTTTCTTTTTTGCTTTCTTTCTTTTTTTTTTAAGCACATTCTGAATGCAAGTGAGAAACTGGTTTAGCAGGACCACCTTTTATTTAAGAATATATCAGGCTCTACTCTCCCCCCAAAAGTACAGAACACAAGGCAAGGATCCAATTGTTTTCTAAATTCCCATGCCCATGAGCAAATGTCTTAGCGAAAAGTGACAAAGAGGATAGGAAATGAGGGCAGCCTAACAGAGGAGTTAAATAATTGCGCATAACTCATCAGTTCTTCCTGTTTGGGGGAGGATACAACCTGGTGTGATTACCCTACTGCTAAATGCAGTTAAGTACATGACGTGACTACGTTGCAAATGACTCCTTTTAGGTCACCCCTGATGACAAGAGGTCCTGGTTGGAGCATCATTTCAATGTGGACACATCTATCATTCTTCTAACACACCGGCATAAACGCTCTGCTCTGTAGAAGCAGAAACTGTCCTTTAAGAAACTGTTTACACTAAGCCTGCTTAGATCAACGGGTTTTTAAAATTAACGTATAATCATTAAAAGCAACGACTCATCCAACTTCTTTCTCTCTCTTTGCAAAAAGAGCAGAATCAGCAACTGTGTTGTACATTTTCGCAGATGGAAAAAGCGTTGGGCTGGCTGAAGGAAGGTGACGTCACCCTCCGTGAGCTTGTTGGGGGAGAGACCGCAGTTCTGGACTCAGCCGAGCACACAGACATGGTGGCCGTCCAAGCCCCGTTAATGAACAGTGTGGTCAAGTCACATGGCTGGTTACTTGGAAGAACCTTAAGGTTTTCCAAAAAAGACAAACTTCTCAATCCTTTCAGTTAGATTAGATGGGCTGTTAATGGAAACCAACCTGGCCTCACACTTCTATTCCACAGACCTTAACTCCCTCAATAATGCAAACTCACACAGCCACTGAAGCCACCACCATCAAGCCACATAGAGGAAAGGGACACCATCAAGCCACACAGAGAAAAGGGAAAAATAGGACACGGTCTTTCACCTCGAAGAAATGAGTTCAGCACTAACGTGTATGCATTTTTAAAGTCTTGTAATAATATGTTAGTTCTCCTAAATTCGGGTATTTCATTTCCTTTTCATTTTTCTCCCAAATTTCCTTTAGGAAAAGCAGCATTGGAATTCAAAGACACCGTGTTACACAGCGTAGGTTTCCCCATGCTGAGAGCGGAGCGAAACTTATGACCAGGTTTGCCTCTGCCAAGATCTGGTAGTTGTCAGGGAATTACTCACTGGAAAGAAATGCAGCAAGCAGAATGTTTGTTTGCAGAAACTCTATCATATTAAAGAATTATTATCAATTGAGATGACATGGAAAATTACGACTCAGAATAACACAGAGGCAGCCAGAGATTAGGCTGAATAGCCCTGGACTCAACCACACCATTTCTTTGGGTAGATTTCTTTTGGAGGCCAGGCCTGAAATATACATGTCAGTAGAGCTGGCTGGTCTACTGAGGACCAGGGAAGACTGTTGCTCTGGCTCACTTGGTCAATGATTTCATTCTTTCCCATGATTTATAAACAACTATGCACTAAGGGAACGGTCATGGTTCTTAATATTTATAAATGGTATTGCTTGGCCTATAAATAGGAAAAAAAACCTCCCTATCAAATTTTATTCGAACTAAACTTGCATTAGCCTATGGTAATTTAATTCTAGTTCTTGCGTAAAACATTTCAAAGAAAAAAAAAAGTCTCCTTATTTATATTTTCATATAATACACTTCCACGTGTTTACTTTTTCTAAATGACTCTACTTCGTCAAATATTTATTGCTTTAAAGGTTTCATCCCATCTTCCCACTGGGTATGTATGTAAGCTTGATCTTGGAATACAGGGACCTCTACATCCTGATGGGTAAGAAATGGCTGCATCCATAAATAGGAAAAATAGCTGTCCTGGAGCCAACTACTTCCTGTGTTTGGCAGAGCTGGCAGGGTAAGAACAGCTAGGCACGGGACTCATGTCCAAAATAGTGGCATCTGCAAAATCAACTGTTGTCTTTTCCCACAACTGTCCCGGTTGTGGTGGGAGAACCCTCCCTGTATTCCAGGCACCCATGTTCAGTACAACCAGTGTCTGCAGCTGTTAGGGAGAACTTGAAATGTGGGAGCCACTGGACAATTGTCCAGCTTTTTTTAAGAGGGAGCTCAGCTAATGCCAGAACACAAATCCAGAGCACGACATCTAAATGCACAATGTTACTTCTCAGTATGAATATAGGGGGAGTCTGTGATGGATAACCAAAAACACAAGCGATGTCCCAAACATACATACAGAGTGTCCTGAAAGTCACCGTATATAGGGAAAATGGGAAATTGTAGATAAATGTACCTTTGTTTACAAAATATTCATTACAAAATTTTTCCTTTCAATGGAGACTTTTGGGACACCTTGTAGTTGACTTTGAACAGAAATGCCATTTCCCTAACTATTTTATCTCAATGCTTTGAAGAACTTTTGATTTTGGAAAATATCAAAAATAACACAGAGAGAATGATATAATGAACTGTTATATATCTATCTCCCAGCTCCAACGACTATCAACTCAAAGCCAACCTTGATTCTTCTAAGCCCTCATCCATTCCTCCTCAATTATTTCGAAACTAATCCCAGTTACTGTATCTCTTCATCCGTAAATATTTCAGTTCCATGGTCAAAAGGAGCAGTGTGGATGTTTCCCCTCACGCTAACCCTGTCCTATCTGAGATATATTAAATCCCTATGGCTTATTGATCACGACATGGTACAATGTAGGGCTTTGGGGTCAAACTATATTGAACTGAGGGCGTAACCACTCAGGAGCTGTGAGACCTTCCTCCGTTTCCTCACCTGAAAACAGAGTACCTCTTTGTGAGGTTGTCCAGGGAATTGGAAATATTACGTATAAAGCACTTAGAGTGCTTAGAAGAGGCCCGTCTATAGCTTCAGAAACAAGCCCAAATCTGTAAAATGCCCTTCCTGGCGTCCAGTTGTCCAAATTTCAAAATAATGTAAAGACTCAAATCCATTTCATTGCAAATAGTTGGACCAAATTCTCAGCACGTTTGTATCATAAAAGAATCTTCTTGTGCTAAGACACACGTGGACCTTGTTTGGAAAGATGAGTATAATCCTTCCGAATATTTGTGTGAACTGCGGGGACACCCTAAGAAAGGGAAGTGCCTTTGTACGACAATGGCCCGTTTTCTACAGAATGGTCAGTATGACCGTACATGGCATTGACTCCTGGATCTTGAATTCCTGGTCAGCCTTCTCCATGGTGCAGACGAGCACATGCTACAGCTAATCGTCAGTCCTGCCTGCACATCATGCAGACGGCTCACACTCGCGTGCTCCAAAAAGCTTTTCTTTTTCTTTCTCTAGAAACCTATTGTTGTGGGTTGGGTTAATGGCACCAAAACAGAAATTCTGGTTTCACCCAGAAGAGGCCCTTTTGTTATCCCTCCCATGGAGTTGGTTCCACAGTTCTGATGGTGAAATACAGATATGGGAAAAGTCTTAGCTATCGATTCAATTCCTAGATTAGCTGCAGGACTTTTTATATTTTCTAATTCTTCTTGAGTTATTATTTATCACAGGATAAAATGAAACTATGTACATAAGGAGTTTAACACAGTGTCTGTCTGGTATACAGTGAGCGATAAATTATTATGTCTTATTTAACTTCTCTTTCAGTTCAGTGTACATTTTTTAAAAGCATATTTTAAATAGTATAAAACTAAAGAGCATTAGTGAACCTTAAAAAGTATTAGTGTTTTATTAATCTACTTACACAGGTTATCCAAAAATGATATTTTGCCCCCTACCACGCCCTGAATCAAATCAATTAGTATAAGTGCTTATGTAAAAGAGTACCAAAATGTATACTTTTATAATCTTCATGAAGGACTAACAACATGGCAAAGACTTGCTATACATTTTGCATATCTCATTTATTTCTCTCAACAAGTAATGAACTAAGTATTCAAATCTGGAGGCATCACATTACGTGACTTCAAATTAAGCTATAAGGCTACAGTAACCAAAAGAGCATGATACTAGTGTAAAAGTAGAGACATAGACCAATGGAACAGAATAGAGAATCCAGAAATAAAACCATATAGCTGTGACCAACCTATCAAAGCAGACAAGAACATACAACAGGGAAAGGAAGCCCTATTTAATAAATGGTGCTGGGAAAATTGGACAGCCACATGCATAAAAATGAAACTGGACCCCTATCTCTCACCATATACAAAAGTTAATTCAAGATGGATAAAAGACTTCAATGTAAGGCAAGAAACCATAAAAATTCCGGAAGAAAACATAGGAAAACCCTTCTAGACATTGGCATAGGCAAAGAATTTATGACAAAGACACCAAAGGCAACAACTAAAAAATGAATGGGACTTAATTAACTTCTGCACAGCAAAGGAAATAATGAGCAGATTGAATAGACAACCTACAGAATGGGAGAAAATATTCACAAATTCTACATCTGGCAAAGGACTGATATCCAGAATCTACAAAGAACTCAAACAAATCAGCAAGAAAAAAGCAAACAACCTCATCAAAAAGTGGGCAAAAGACATGAACAGAAGTTTTCAAAAGAGAATAGACAAATGGCCAATAAACATATGAAAAAATGCTCAACATCACTAATCATCAGGGAAATGCAAATTAAAACTACAATGAGATACCACCTTACCCCTATCAGAATGGCATTAAAAAGTCAAAAAGTAATAGATACTGGCATGGATGCAGAGAGAAAGAACACTTTATACACCGTGTTAGTATAAAATTAGACTGCAAATTAGTACAAGCTCTGTGGAAAACAGAATGGGGATTCCTCAAAGAAATAACTGTAGACCTACCATTCCATTCAGCAATCACCACTGCTGGGTATCCATCCAAAGGAAAAGAAGTCATTTTATCAAAAAGACACTTGCACCCAAATGTTTATCACAGCACAATTCACAATTGCAAAAAATGTGGAACCAACCTAAGTACCCATAAATTCACATATGGATAAAGAAAATGTGGTATATACATACCTTGGAGTATTACTCAGCCATAAAAAGGAATGAAATAATGTCTTTTGCAGCAACTTGGATGGAATTGGAGACCATTACCCTAAGTTAAGTATCTGAGGAATGGAAAACCAAATACCATATGTTCTCACTGATAAGTGGGAGCTAAAAAATTGGTACAAATAGGTCCAAAGAGATTTAAAGGACATTGGAAACCAAGAAAGGAGGAGGGTGGGGTGAGGAGATATGTGATAAAAACTTACCTGTTGGGTACAATGAATATTATTCTGGTGACAGACACACCAAAAGCTCTGACTTAAGCATTCATTATACAAGGTATCTACATAACAAAAACATTTGTACTCCCTTAATATTTTGAAATTAAAGAAAAAAACCTAAATATTACAATTCTTTCTTTTCTTGTTTAATAGATTCAAAAATTGGAGATCTGAGAGATTAAGTAACTGGCTCAAGGTCTTGCAGCCAATGAGTGCTGGAGCTGGGATCTGAGTGTAGGCCTAGCCCTGTCTCAATCACATTGCTAGAACAATATCTGGATAATTTTTGTGCAAGATTTTCAAAACTGACAGAAAGGGAAGGGCAGGGAAAATTAAAAAGAACTGAGAATGGAAACTCTTAAAAATGGAGATTAAAATAATTTGGAGGATAAGAAAAAATGCAACACTTCCCCAAGGATGCTTCTGACAAAATTTTGTAAAAACAGGATGCCCTCTACCATTGGAAAATTCGTGTCCTCTTACTGGGCACTGACAGATTTGTAAATTCTTCTCCTGCTGAACTACCAGACATTTATCAGCCGGTATCTGGTGACTTCACCATTTTGTTGGAATCTCAAAGAGCATAAATTTAGTGATTTAAAAACATACTTCCAAGCTTTTGAAAGTAATGTAAACTTTTCTTTGCAACTGTTTTAGAAAAATGTCTAGAATTAGAAAAGGCCAAATAACTAAGTAGACATCATTTTATTCTACTCACAGTGTTCTCAACAGCTTCCCCCTCCCCAAACCAACCACAGACAACATCACCAAGACATGTCATTAATGACAACCTAACTGCACCCCTCCCACGATCTGGATAACACTGCACTGTCCCGTTATCCTTTTCAGACCAGGGTGAGGGGACCACGGAGCTTCAAGACCAGAGGAAGACCGTGGGTGACAGTACGACATTTTCGTTTGATTCTGTGACATTAGCCAATACGAAGTCGCGACCACCATCAGTTACACTAAAATATTCGTTTTCTCTCCTACAAGGAAAAACACCCCAGACGGCCCCTTCCATCTTTTTCACTTATTTTCAGAGGGGAAAAAGAATACGCTGTCGTATCCTAAAGGGAGGTACCCGGCACATGTGCACCAACAAGGGCGCAGTGGAATTCGCGCCGGGGACCGGAAGCGGAGCCGGGTCGGCGGCCGGGGGACGCGCTTCCAGCGGGGGCGGAGCCCGGGGAGCTGCCCGCGGCGGGGCGATGGCTCCGGCCCGCGCCGCCAGTGCTGGTCGGTGCGCGCGTCGCCGCGGGGCGCGCTCTTACCTCGCAGCCCGCGAACCAGCCTCTCGGCCCAGGCCACTCGGGGCGGCTGCCCGTCCAGGGGGAGGCGGCGATGCAGCGGGTCCCCGCCGCCGGCCGGGCTGTGGCACGGCGGGCCCTGGTCCTCTCGCCGGCGCCGCCTCCCGCTCGGGTGGCCCGCGCCCGGGTAGCCCCCCAGCCCGCGGCCCCGGGCGCCCGCGGAGCTCACGGCGGAGGAGGAGGCCGACCTCCGGCTGCCCGGGCGCCACTCCACGTCCATCTCCACCACCATGCCCCCTTCTTCTCCTTCCACCTCCTCCTCCTCCTCCTCCTCCTCCTCCTCCTCCTCGGCCTCGAAGCCCGGGTTGTCGCGGCTCCACGCCTGCCTGGAGCAGGACGAGAGCGGCGGCGACGGCGAGGCCGAGGCTCCGGCCGGGGGGTCCCGCGCGGCCGCCTGCCGGATGCGCTCCATCTCGATCTCCAGGCCGCGCTGCTCGCGGAGGCCGCCCAAGGCCGCGCCGCCCGCCATCAGCCGGCCCGGGCCCGGCACCCGGGGCGCCGGCGGCTGCGGCGCGTCCCCGGGCTGCTGCGGCTGCACGCGGCTCGAGTGCACCATCGCGGTCACAGGCGGCCGGCGCGCGGCCCGGCCTCCCCGGGAGCCATGTTCTCTCCTGCCGGGCCCGCCGCCGCCTGCCCCCGTCCCCCGCCCGCCCCCTCGGCCGCCTGCCCCTCCCCCGCCCGCCTCGCCTCGCCTCGCCGGGGCCGTTCCGGGCGGAGCCGGGGCCCGCGTTCCGTGCGGGGCGGGGAGTGGCCGCCCGCCCGCCCTCGAGGTAACGCGCGGGTCCCCGTCAGTCGGGTCCCAGGTGGTCGCCAGCCACTGCTGCCTCAGTTTACCAAAGTGGAGAGAGGAGGGAGAGAGAGAGAAGCCTTTTGTGGGACGGTGCGTGCATGAACGAAATCCAGCCCGGGCGGCGGTGTCCAGCAGGGGCAAAGGAATCTGTCGTTCGGACGCCACCGACGAACCGCTGCTGCTGCTGACTTGCTTTGCATTCGGCGGCGCCCCCCCACCCCTTCTGCTGCTTTGGGGGTGTCTTCTTCAATCTTTGATGCGCTCATGTCTCCACACACTGTGGGGACCCCAAGGACTGGGCCCTGGGTCTCCGGTGCTTCCACCGCGATCCCGGGTCCCCCCCGTGGCTGGCACTGGCCTCTGCGGAACAGCACCCGACGCCGGGCCCTGGCTCCGAACTTTGCTCCCCTCCTCTGAACACGTCTAACTGGATGCTCTGCCCTTGGCGCCCACTGAACCTGCCTTGCATTTTTTAAACCTGCTTCACTTCTCGTTAAGGTTTGGGCATCGCTGTCCTTACTTCCCAGGTGACACTCTGCGCTGGTCTCCTCTGTGTGCTCTTCAGCGCCTACACCTCATCTTCCCCGAATCTTGCTACTTCTTGTTACCCCACAAATGTGTCTCCCGTGTGATCTCTGTTTCTCATTCCCGCTGCCTTTATCTTACGTTATTCTGTGTTGAAACAATTGATCTCCATTCTCCACCTCAGCCTCTCTGCTGTTTCCAGATCGTGTTCCAGAACCAAGGCTGCCAATTTGTCGCATTGACGTTTAGACGTCTCTGTGGGCTTCCAGCAGCTTAAAGGATAAAATTTAATTTCTGTAGCTTGATTCAGTACATTTTCATAATCTGCTCCTGTGTTCGTTGTGAGGGCTGCCATAACAAAGCACTAGAGACTGAGCGGCTTAAACAACAAATTTATTTTCCCACGAGGTGTGGGCAGGGTTGGTTTCTTCTGGGGCCCCCTCTCCGTAGCTTGCAGATGGCCCAACTTCTCTCTGTGTCCTCACATGGTCTTTCCTCTGCATGGGTCTGTGTCCCAGTTTTCTCTTCTTCTTCTTTTCTTTTTGAGACAGGGTCTTGCTCTGTCACCTGGGCTAGAGTGCAGTGGCGTCATCGTAGCTTGCAGCATCCTCAAACTCCTGGGCTGAAGCGATCCTCCTGCCTCAGCCTCCCAAGTAGCTGGGATTACAGGCGAAGACCCTATATGCCCTGGGATTATAGGCGCAGACCCTGGAGACTGACTGCCTGGATTCAGATCTTGCCCTCCACTTCCCAGCTGTGTGATCTTGGGCAAGTCACTGCGTCTCCTTGTGCCTGTGAAAATGGGAAAAATGACAATGCCCACCTCATAGAGTTCTTGTACAGATTAGGTGAATTAATGCATGTGTCTTAGTCTATTTGGGCTGCTATAACAAAAATACCATATACTGAGTGGCTTCTAAATAACAAAAATTTCTCGCAGTTCGTGGAAGCCGAAAGTCCAAGATCATGGTGCCAGCAGATTTGGTGTCTGGCGAGGGTCCACTTTCTGGTTTGCAGACTATGCCTTCCAGCTGTGTGCTCACATGGTGGAAGGGGCAAGAGAACTCCATTGGGCCTCTTCTCTAAGGGCACTAATCCCATTTATGAGGGGTCTATCCCCATGACCTAACCACCTCTCAAAGTCTCCACCTCCTTATACGATCACCTTGAGGATTAGAATTTCAATGTATGAATTTTGGAGGAACACAAACATCCAGATCATAGCAGTAAGGCATGTGGAACACCGTCTGGCACATCGTAAATGCTGGTAGTGTTAGAGCCATTATTAGTTCTTATATCTTAATTATGATAATTATTTTCATCTATTATATCTGCTTATTTGATATCTTTGTCCCATCTAGACTATGGGCTTCATGAGGAAAGGGCTCCATGCCCAGCACAGAGGATTCCATAACAAATACCAAAGACCTACTGTGTGCCAAGCATACAGTAGGAGAGATCCTAGTGTTTCATTGAGCAATCAATGAAATATGCAAAAAGCCTAGCCCTCATGGAGGAGAGCTTGTATTCTACAGGGATTTGAGTTTACATTCTGCAGGGATTTGTTGAGTGAATGAATCATGAATCCAGTCAAATGTCATAATTTTAAGTCAGAGCTAGACCTTTAACTAAAACTGTGACTTTTCACTAGAGCTCTTTTTAACTTTTCCCACCACCACTTCTCTTCTGGGCTCCAAGAGCCTTTGGAATATTTTTTGCCTGCATGAAGCTATAAAGTTACTGCTCAGAATGCTATTTTTACTTTTGGGATATTTGTTCCCCAAAGATGTTTTCATTTCCCACAGTTCAAGGTTTAGAAGATAGCAGATTACTGTCAAATTTATTCATTTCTTTCTTGTTTGCTCTCACTGCTTTTTGCTAGCAAGTCTGTAGTCCAGAGACATAAGGAGGAGAATACTGATGAAAAAACAATATTATCAAGAAATAATAGAATAAACAAATTAATTCAATCGATACCTATTTATTAGGTTCAAAATTCTATGAATAGAAAAAAACTATTATTTTAGTTAGAGTGAACAAAACAAAATATTATTTGGGCAGATCTTTTAAGGAGTTATGTTCTCATTGGAGAGAGACACACCCTGAATCTAAATAACAAAAGACGAGATTGCTATTTTGGATCAAGTCGATTACGAGGGCTTTTAGCACCAGAAGGCATTCAGAAGAGAGATTACCCAGGCTGGCGTGGGTAGGGAAGGTACGTAGGGTCAGATCATGGAAGGCCTCAGATGTATGACAAGGAGGGCAGACTTTGTTCTGTAGTTAATGATATTATTAGGTCTTTTGTAAAAATAGTGTTAAGTACTATTTAAAGCAAAATCTGAAACTTTCTTCTTGAGACTATACCCTCACCCTTAAAAGAACTCAGATTGATTGGAAATGTGTCTACACATAACACAGTTCAGAGTTAGATGTGTGCTTATCCAAAATTTTATTTCCAAATCGTTGCAAGAAACGTCATTTTCAAAGATTCACAGCAATTTTTGTGTAATACAACTTGAATGGCATTTGCTCCGTTGCATTCTAAATCTTACATTTCAGGAGTTTCACTGTTAATTTCAATTTTAATCTTCATGAATCCAACACCAGCCATCCAATGTGTTTCCTGCTAAAATATCTTTTCGTTCTTTCTGGCTTGTAAATGTTCTTTTTGGGTTTTTACCTTAGCATGTTTTTTCCCTTTCCAGTGCCTAGCTTTTGCTCAAGCAGGCCCTGAGGCTGTAAATTTCTCTCCCTACCCACAGAATTCCTTCCTTTAAGACCCATCTTAAAACCCTACTTCTCATAAGAAGTTTTTTCTTATTAAGTAAATGAGATGCACAATGTTGTATTTTTCTTCCTCTGATTGCCCCAATCTTCCTGTCATATTACAAATTTCCGTAATCTATAGGATCTGAAATATTGAGTGGCATAGATAACATAGTCTGGATGCTGTTTGGTTTTATTTTATCTGTGTGGTAGGTTCTTCTCAGGACACGCTATACAAACCTCTTAGTGTTAGTGGACACTCATTGAAGACAACGTTAAAAATGGTTCCATCTAATTTAATACTTAGCAGTCTCTGCACCTCTGACTCTTGCATTATTAAAATTGCCTGTTTCTTGTTTGGCTTTTATTTTCCAGTGTGAACCGATGAAACAGACATGAAATGAAGTGCCTGTTGATCTCGCAGTCTCCACCTCAAAAGGAAATCCAAAAAGAGTCTCCAGCATGTGTGGTATTGCTTAGCAATTCACCCAAACAAACATGTTTCCTCCTCAATTTTTCCCCCCAGTCCTTATTCGCTCAAGGACATTGTAAAATAAATGTTTACCACTTGACATCTGAAATCATTAGAAGAACATTTGGCGTTTTGGGCTTCATAAGAAGGACTGCTAGGCATAGTAAAATTTTACTTTATTTTATTTCTCATTTTGCTGCTCTCATAGCACAAGGCTAGGATTTGTGGTTTTCGGCTTCATGTCTGGATTTCGGTTTGCATTGGCCTGCATGCGTCCCTGTCTCTGTGGCGGACGTCTTGGCACCATCAGTGGCTGGCACTGTGATCTTGATGACTTAACCTCTCTATCTATCCCGATGTCCTTCTCTGAATAATGAGGTTAAACATCTGCCTTGCGAATTTCCCATGAGATTTTTGTTGAAGACTGAGGGAATATTCGTAAGTGTGTAAAACATTATTGAGTGTTCTAGATGCCAGGCACCATGTTGGATTCCAGGGAGACAAAGATAAGACATAATTCCTCCCTTCAAGGGAATCAATGTTATAATCACACTGCCTGGAACCATCCTTCTGTGTCTCCCAATCCCTCTTCTACAACCATAAAAACTTACGAATCTTTCTAGACTCAGACTCCAACTCTTCCTGGAACCTTCCTTGGGCATGATCTTGGCCCCAGCCTGAATTTACTTGCCCCTCTACCCTGCTAACCTTTGCCCCAACATTTCCCACCTTCTACTGAAAGCATCTGTTACTGTGCTTGTCTTCCTGAGTGGAACGTAAGCTCCTGGAGAGCAGCGACCCTGGCTTAATTGGTCACTCATTGTCTAGCAGCTCAGCAGCCAGTCCCCTTTCTGATGAAAACAGTAACCAAGTTTTCTTGGGGAACCACTCCACTTTTCCTTCTGAGTCCGTGTGTCTCAGGTGTGGCTGACACCGCCACGAGCTCCCGAGTGGTGAGCGCAGAACTCAGCCTTGGCGGATCAGAGCACCATGTCCCCTTGGCGCCCGTGAGTGGTATTTACCCAGTATGGTATCCGGTTCTGTTCAATAAAAATCAGGCCAGAACTTTCCCCCCAGTTGCTGGCAAAGAAAAGCTTTTCTTCCCACTAGATTTAGAGTTGTGAGGATGTAAGTCCAGACAAGTCGGCAGCCAACTGTTGACGCTCGGGGGGAAAATGGAGCCAACAGTATATATGAAAAAATACATATATTTGAAGACTGGAAGAATGCTAAAATTAGACTAATGTTTGGGTGGCTGTGCTATTCAAGAACATTCTGAAATACATTTTTATCATGTGCCATCTCCTAGTTTTGTCAGAGGTAGATGTGATATTTATCATCTATATCTTTATCCAAGTTCAAAGAGTTTTGAACAACGTAGGGCCAAGAGCAGAGCTCTTTGGAATACTCTGGAAGGATTTTCTCTTCACCAGCTCTAATTTATTCACTAATATCTTTTGGGTATAGTTGTTAAAAAAAAACTTTGAATTTAATTGTATTTTCACTAGCCCAGATGTTTCCAAAAGCTTATCAGAATTTTTTTTTTCAAATGACTTTTGATACCAACATGAATAAGACTTACGGCATTCCCAGATTCACCAGATTTTACAGAATACCTGTTTTATGTCTATCCTGCACAGTGTTAGATGTGATTAGTGTGCAAAAGAAGTGGTCCTGGCCCAAGAGAAGCTTGTCATTAGCTTGCCATACATGGGTAAAACATTTAACCAATAAGATCTTTATGACATTCTTCTGGGAATGTTTTGTTTTGTTTTGTTTTATTTTAAATATAGATTCTGGAGTCCAACTTCTACTGATTCCAATTCATGATGTCTTAGGTAGGTCCTAGGAATCTGTATTTTAAGAGAGCAGAGCAAAGAGATGCAGAAAGACTGGGTTTTGACGACATCATTTGAACCCCTGAGTCAGCAAAGTTAGATCTATCCCTGAACTTCATGAGCCCAAAGTTTTCTTTTTTGATTAATTTATTTAGGTTAAGGTTTCTGTCATTTGCAACTCAAATCGCACTAACTAATAAATTTTAATGAAAGTGACTCATACAGACTGGAAGGGGTATTGTTAGTCATATGCACGAGATGCTATGTGAACACATGGCTGGGCCCCCCGACTGAGCTCAGTAGGCCGAATAAGGAATATGGGTGGCTGGCTTGGGCTCTCCCTCTGCAAGGGTTAGGAGGTTAGGGACTTGGAGGATGCCAAACCTTACTTTTCTTTGTAAATATCATTAAAGTACAACTTGGAAATCTTTGCTCCAAATAATATTCCAAAGAGCCTCCAAAAGTGTCTTTTCACTCTCTTAACAGTATTTTTGGAAGTTTGAAATTTCGATGAAGTTCGATTTATGAATTTTTTCTTCCATGAATTTTGTTTTTGATGTCATATCTAAGAAATCTTTGCTTCCTCCACGGCTAGGAATATTTTTCTCCCGTGTTCTCTTCTAGAAGTTTCATCATTTCAGGTTTTACATTTAGGCATATGATCCATTTTGAAATAATTTTTGTATATGGTGTGAGATATGGATGGTTTTTTGTTTGGTTGGTTTTTGCATATGAATATCACATTGTTACAGCACTGTTAGTTGAAAAGACTATCTTTTCTCTATTGAATACTCTTTGTATTATTACTGAAATTTATTTTTTTTATCTCTCTCTTTTTTCATCACATTAGGAGGAACAGAGCTGGTAGTTTCATTAGGGAAACTAAGTTTGATCACTGGATAAAGATGGTGACTGCCAAATGTCTCTAGTTAAAAGCACTTTCTTCCTTTTGGAATTATTAAGCAATTTGTGGGGTAATATTCTGAGACCAGGTGACTACCTGTTCCCAATCAACTTTTGTGTAATGATTTTAACAATCACTAGTGATAGTTTCCTGAATCAACTATTACATTGTGGGTTGCAAAATGATTTTCTAATTGTATCATTCCTTCTACATTTATTATTAGCTGGCATTCATCTGTAAAGAAGAGTTTTCCTTCTTCAATGCTCTGTATCTTTCAGCATCACTATATCCTAATGGAATTAAAAAAAATCAATTTGTTATAATTCATTGCTGTCCTTATTCTTTTTATTGCTCAGATCACCCCAGTTTGGGCCAATGGAAGCCCCCTTCAAGTCTGCTCTTTGGTCCCTTGGCTATAAAGCCATTTTGTCTTCGAGTGCTTGCTTTCATTCTATCAGAAAAAGATGTCTCAGGCTCATTTTTGTAATCTTCTAGTCCAAGAACAGGAGTCAGCTTTTATTCCGATGAACCCGTGGCAGCTGTCAGTTTTGCGCCTCCCTGTTCCAGTCCATTTGTGATACTACTGGGGTTGGACCCCATAAATGCACTTCCTGTGCCGGCTGGCACAATGGCAAGCCTTGGCAGTAGAGGGCACTGGAGGGACTCTGTGGGAAATGGGCTTCTCATGCTGTCCTGGGCTCTGCCAACACTGTGCGCACAGAACACCCCAGGCGCTCACTCTCCAGCTAGTTTCCTGCTCCGCAGTCCTGCCCCAGGGTTTCCCGCTTGCCAGCCTGTTCCGCTGGTACCCCTGTGGGCAGTTTGCCAACTTCGGCCCACTAGCTGTGGACCCGTGGGCCAGCCCACTATCCTGATCTGGGATAACGCAGCAAACTTCTCTGCCATCCCCTGGGCTGCAGACACACCCTTTCCAATGCAGGCTGAATCTCAGCTTTGGGGAGAGGGTCCCCCTTTGCAAATTGTTCCTTCTTTGGGTACTCTCATCCTTATAGTAAAGTTCTCTTTTATCCTCTCTGCGTAACTCCTTGTTTTTAATGAATAATTCTTTATATTAAATTTTCCCTGTTCAAATGACTGGTTTGCTTCCTGGCTTCTGAATGAACCCTGAGTAATAGAGAAGCGGGACAGGGAATGGTCATTGAATGGTACCACCATTCAAAGATGTGAGTGCAGGATTAACTTGGTCATGCCCTTGGATCTGAGCCAGTGCTGAGCTGCTGCGTGCAGGAACAACACAACGAATCAAGCTGTCACCGGCGGATGATTGCGATGCACGCTGGGAGCCCAGGGGCTGCTGCGCTTGTGTGATCGTGTCTACAAAGACCGTGATATGGGCTTGTGTTCTCTCAGCTAAAAAAGCTTTCCCCACACCCAGGTTGTAAAGGAACTCACTCATGTATTTGCCTAATATTTTTTTATAGCTTCCTTTTAAATTTATTATTTTTCATTGATTTATAATAATTGTACATGTATTGGGGGTACACATGGTATTTTTGGACATGCATACAGTGTGTGATGATAAAATTAGGGCAATCGAGCTATCTGTTACCTCAAACGTTTTTCTCTATGTTAGGAACGAATTCTTCTCTTCTAGCTATTTTGAAATATAAAGTGAATTATTGTTAACTATAGTCACCCTACTGTGCTATATCAAACACTAGACCTGATTCCTTCTGTCTAACTGTGTTTTTGTGCCCATTTATCAACCTTTCTTTATCCCCTCTTGTCCTTCCCTCCCCAGCCTCTGGTAACCACCAATCTACTCTATATCTCCTTGAGACCCACTTTTATTAGCTTCCGCATATGAGTGAGAATATGTGATATTTGTCTTTCTGTGTCTGGCTTATTTCACTTAACATAATGACCTTCGGTTCCAGCCACGTTGCTGCAAATGACGGGATTTCATTCTTTTTTATGGTTGAATAATCCGTTGTATATCTATACCACATTTTCTTTATCTATTCATCCATTATTGGACACTTAGGTTGATTCCATATCTTGGAATATGAATAGTGCTGCAATAAACATGAGAATGCAGCTATCTCTTTGATATAATGATTTGCTTTTTTCTTTTGGATATATACTCAGGACTGGGATTGCTAAAGCATATGGTAGTTCTATTTTAAGTTTTTTGACAAACCTCCATTCCGTTGTTCTCCATAGTGGCTGTACTAATTTACATTCTTACCAACAGTGTGTGAACATCCCCCTTTCTCTGTCTCCTGGCCAGCCTCCATTACTTTTTTGTCCTTTTGATAAAGGCCATTTTAACTGGGATGAGATAGTATCTCATTGTGGTTTCGATTTGCATTTCCCTGATGATTAATGATGTTGAGCATTTTTTCATATAGCCTGTGGGCCATTTGTAGATCTTCTTTTGAGAAATGTCTATTCAGATTTTTGCCCATTTTATTTATTTAATTTTATTTTTCTACTGTTGAGTTGTTTGAGTTCCTTACATATTGTGGATTTTAACCCCTTATCAGATGCATAGTTTGTTCGTATTTTTTCCTGTCATTTGTGACAACATGAACCTAGAGGACATTATGTTAAGTGAAACAAGCCAAGCACGGGAGGATAATTACTGCATGATCTCACTCATACAAAATAAAACATAAAAAGTAATACATGGGCAGTGAAAAAAGATTATATTTTATTAATTACTGGAGAACCGTGGAAAACCAAACAAGAAAAGCAATTAACACCAACACAATCTTAGTACATTCACCATATAAGATTTATTCACACCGACCAAGATAATCACAACGAAATATACACTAATTTAAAAAGACAAAAGACTTTAGTGACATAAAATGTTATAATCTCTTGTGTAAAAGCATTTTGTTTGCTTCTATATAAATTTCTATGCATAAAAGAGTAACAGACATTAAAATGCAGTGATAGTTTGCATTTCTTCTATGGAAAGAGCATAGACAAAACCCTGAAGCTTTTAGTTTACAAGGATGTTACCACGAAGCCACAAACTAAACTAATGACCAAGCAACATGTATTTCCAGGTTCATATGCATATACATTCACCCACAAAAATGAGATATAAGCATTTCATATTCTCTCATCCTGCAATAATGCTTTTTTTTTTCTTTGTACTAAAAGCAAAGTAAGAAACTGTATTTTTCTCTCCTTTTAATTGACTTCAGAAGACGCACTATCTAATTCATGAGAAATGCGAAATTTCAGGTGTTTATCTTCTTCCTTACTCTGAGGGTCTGGGACTAGCCTGTCTTCCCGGCTATGAAATTCACGGCTGTGGGAACGCTCCTGACTATCAATCATGTCGGAATGCTCATTGCTGGCATCATCGGCCTTCCGCTTATGTAATCTGGATCGCTCGTGGCTGTGGGTTTCCACGCTTCGGTCATCCATTTGACTTGTCTCATGACTGTCCTTCCCAAGGCTTTCCCAAGCAAAAGGCACATTCAGGCGCTGGGCAATGGGGACCGCCTCGCGTGCATCATCCGACTCCTCGCTTTCCATGCGTGACGTGGGGTCCTCCTCTGTAGAGTCAGGAAACTGAATCACAGCACAAAGGGAAGAGGAATTATATGAGTGGCCAGGGATGGGAACATTGTAATTCTTTTCTGCTTTCTCTTTTTTAGGCCAACTTGTACTGAAAATTGTCTAAATCAGGCTGAAATAATACTGGCATGTTACTTTGTAATTTACCAAACCCTTTTCACATAGTTTAATAAGTACGCACTTGCGTATGTAATGAAACCTGGGAGGTAGGTCTCATTGTATCTGTTCTACACAAAGGGAAAGTGAATCGAAAGTTAAAAAGTTAAGTGAATAGTAAATGTCAGGGCTATGTCAAATTTAGATTCTTTGATGACTGAATCAGTGTCATTTGCAACTCTCCAATTCCTCTTAGGTATTTAACTTCAAAACATCACCATGATATTTTGAAAATAATTGCTATTTTCCAAAGTCTTTTTTTTTTTTTTGATCTAAAACAAGTGAGTAGAATAAATGCTTTAGAGCGAGGATTTGGAAAAGTTGAATTGGCTTTCAGAGACAAAATTAGGGAGAAATTATCTGGACTTAAACAGAAACCACCAAGTGGAAAAAAGTTTTGTATTCAATGGTCACAAAATAGATTACTAGTAAATGCTTGCTGAGTGAATGAATCAATTAATGAATACACAGACTCTGGTTTTTTAGAATTCAGCTCTAGTTAGAACCATCAGATGTGTCTGTTAAGGATTTACCTGGACGTCATGTCTGCGGAACTTCTTGGATTTTGACCTCAGTCCATAAGCCACGCTATCACCTCGGCCATCGTACGTGTCTTCCGTGGGGACAGGTGGAGTGAAAACGGAGGTTATGGGAACGTCAGTGGGAAAATCAGTGACCACCTCATCGGATTCGTCGGAATGGTGAGACTCGTCAGAATGATGAGAATCGTCAGGATGGTCAACGTCATCGGAGTCGTGGCTGTCTGCGTGGTCTGCATCATCTTCATCATCTTCATCATCCACGTCGTCCATGTGGTCATGGCTCTCATTGGATTTACTTGGAAGGGTCTGAAAATCAAGATGGCCAGGAAAGTTAGCGTGTGGCTTTTTATTTACCCTTACCCTTTACAGTATATTAGTCTTTTACAATCTTTCTTTTATTTCATTTCAGAAACTTTGCATTCACCATGCCCACCATGGCTTTTAGGAGCTACATTCTAATGTCTTCTTTTAACACAGGGATAAATGAAGCAATGTGCTGAGGCACTTTGCTTTCTTTCCAGTAAAAAATTATTTTCATAGATATTTTCAAGCCAAATATGTCAGTGTAACTTTCATATTGATAACATTCTTTTTCCTTGTATGTATCAGACATTATTTAATTTACCAAATTCAACGATGCAATATACACAGATACATAATCGTGAGACTGATTTTTCTGTTTGAAATGAGAATGACCAAGGGATCAGAGCATCTACATTTCAATGTGTATACCAAAACCTATAGCCACCTTCTGTATTAGCACAGATAATTGAAAGGTGACTCTGTTACACCTGTCTATAAAAACTGCGGCTCCAAACTGTCCAGTGAATTAACCAGTTAATGGCTATTGAACATAAAATCAGCAAACACACTGGGTCATTTATGTAACTTTCCTTAATAGGGATTCTTAGCATATTCAACTTGAATCTTAAAGAAAATAAAATTCTCTCTTCACTCAGGAAATACGTTAATAATCCTGATAAAAAGAATAGTTATTAAGTAAATTATTACATTAGGAACAGAAATGTTCCTAAAGGCAAAATCTTGACTCTGATAGGCATTAACTAGATGCTTATCAGATATTAGATATCTATAAAATACCTTAAATAAATTGCAAGTGGCTTAATATTTCAAGTTACAGGAATCAATAAATATTTTCTGCAATACTAAACTTACTTGAAGAAACCTGATATTTCTGATATTTAGTAATATGTGTTTTCTTTCTGGGCCAGTTTTAGACTGGCAATTTACTGGAAAATTTGCTAATGGAATCTCATCAGAAGAGAAGCCAGCCAATGGCTTCTTACGTCTCTCCAAGGCATGATGGGCCTCCAGTTGAAAGCGAGAACTTACCTCTTGTTTAAAGTTATCAGTTTCTTCAGAGGACACGGCATTCTGAAGAAGGAAGGGAATGTATTAGTGTACATCGCTCATGCTAACTTTTTGGTTCAAAAGTTAGCCTTATCAGTGCAAAGCAGGTTTTATTTTTCAACCTCTTGGTCGGTGGCTTACAGTGGGAAGAAGCCAAGATGGCAGATCAGTCGGTTTTCTAAGGACACATTTTTCAGCAGAAAGGCGGGATCCATTTAACCAGCCCAAATGGCCTTCTCTTAGCCATCTTTTGTTGTTGCTATTTGATTTCAAGAAGTTTAAAAATACCTGTGGTGCTAGGAGATTCTGCTTCTGAGATGGGTCAGGCTTGAGCCACGTGGCCACAGCATCTGGGTATTTGTTGTAAAGCTACAAGAAAAGTTGCATATTTATCCTTATTAAGAAAAGAAACACAGGGATTTCCAAGTGATAAACTGGAAAAAAGCAACTATTCTTCACCAATCTTCATGGAGAAGCATAACCTGCGTGCATATAGTCAACCAGCACCTTAGATACCTTTTTATAATTTACTTTTTCTTGCAGATTCATTTAATGAGGTCTTACATAACACCTACTGTGGGTCAGGCACTCTTTCAAAGTGCTTTACAAATATCCATTTATTTGATCCTCAACCCCCTAGGAGATAGGTATTATTATCCACATCTTACAGATCAGGAAACGCAGCCACGGTGCAGTTAAGTGGCAGAAAAGGCAGAGCCCGGGTCCGAACCCAGGCAGACTGGCTCTCAACACTGGTCTTCACACTGTGCTTTCTTGTTCTATGCTTGCTGGCTCAATTTTTCTCTTAGATTTATCACATCTAAAGCAGAGGTGCCCTTAATTACTGTCGATCTTCCTTGTTTCCTCGCCATGGAACAAGGAAAAATTCTCTAAGGCTATGCTGTCTAATATAGTATCCCCTCACTGCATGGGGCTTTTAAAATTCAAGTTAATTAAAATGAAGTAAAATAAAAAATTCAATTCCTCAGTTGCACTGGCTATATTTAAGTGCTCCAAAGCCACATGTATCTAGTGGCTATCTTACCAGAAAGTGCAGAAATATAATCTTAACGTCATTGCACGGAAGTTCTATTGCTGTAAGATGCCAAGGGTGTAACTGGAATAACTTCTTTAACCAAGTTATTTATCTGGAAAATGATGACAGTATGCTAGCGCAGGGGACTGGAAATGGCTCTGAATAAGTGTCATCTGATGGGCTGTGTCATCCAGGGCTGATCACTTCATGTCCCTGTCATTGAGAATGGAACCCTAGGGGTTCCGGGGAGTCCCTTCTGCAGCCACCGGGAGGACGAATGTCAGTAGCACTTGGGGTCTCTCTCATGGTGGGCTCGAACCAGAGAAGCTTAATATTAGCCTTCTCTGAAAGTTTTTGCTAAAAAAGGGGGTTCCTTATCTAAAAAAGATGCAAAAACTACTGTACTAGATGACTTCAAAGTTTTCCTATTTATTTTTCATAAATATGTACATTTATATTTATGTATTACATATATATTTTTTCTCATGGCACATGTAATACTGGCTCAAGGAGAATGCATTTGTAAGTTGAATTTTTACTTTTACAAAAATAATATGTAGAAAATATAGCTAAGCAAAATGAACAGACTACAACCCACCCAGTTATCCTCCTAACACAGATAACCAGTGTTTATTTTCAGGGGTACAACCTTACAGACTTTCCTATAGTTTTTACTAGCTTTAAGTTTGGGGGATTCTGGAAGGTTGAGCTCTTTACTTATCTCTCCATTATCACGTAATGACTTAATCTGTTATGGCTTCGCGTGCCTTTTAAAAATGCATCCTTGCCATGTTTGAGCCTATTAAAAAGACATTAATTCTTGCCTCAAATCGTGTGACCTCTGTCTTCACTGGAGATATTCATTTTTCTGGTTTCTTGTTGTGATTCAACACCTATGTTCTCAAATCATTTGGAAAACAGACGCACCTACACCTGGCCATTCACGCACACACACACACACAGAGGCACACACAAACACACACACAATACTTCTTTCAAATGTCTTCATTAAGCAATCTAATTGCAGTGACCCCAGGCAACTCTATATTGGCTTTTATTCCGTTCATTTGAAATTGAACACTGTGACTTTTTGTGCCAGCTCCCGGACACAATGCCCATTTGTTGGTTGGCTGGCACAGTTTCATCTCTTGTGGAGGGGGTAGGTCCGTCTATAGTGCTGGTCAAATAAATATAATGAAGAGTTCGGTTTGGTCTTGTGTTTGGCTAGAAAAATGTGATCTAATGTCAGCTGAGAAGCACAATAGGTACAAACAGCATAAATAGACTTTCTTTTCACAATGGGCTTTTTAGCAAATATCTCAGGCAATATTGTGAATATTCCGGTCATACAAACGGTCCTGACTAATATCTGAGGTGAATTGTAAACTCAGCCTTCCGCTCAGTAAAGCAGAAGATGAACTTTCCTGCTTATAGAACAGTATGTGGAATCGTAGAAAAGAAAAAGTCACACAACTTCCTAGAACTCATTTTACATGCGACAATGGCCTAGCCACCCTAGAGCATTATTTTACTATGTCAAAAAAAATCCAGCTTGGTTTTCAGAGCATATATTTTTAAAAAACTACACTGTGCTTGGTACTGGCCTAGGTTCCCAGCAGGCAGTCAATAAATACTTGTAAATTAATAGGCTTGACTATGAAGATAAGTAAAATTGCAACAAATCTGTTTGTTGTGCCTCTTGCAATAGTTGCATAAATAATTTAATTGTATGATAAACCTAAAAGATGCTTACCTGTTTTTCCTCAGAGCTGCCTGAATCAGCTGGTTTAACCTGTGAAAGAGAAAAGATGAAGAAAGCTTACAATGTAAATGTTTTCCTAGCACATGGAAGCACACAATTCAGTTATTTTCAGGAATTTTCTCTGAGATTCAGGTGTACTCACAGGTAGGGCGTAGGCAATGCCAAAGAGGCAAAAACAAATCACTGCAATTCTCATGGTCGTGATTTTTCCTGCAAAATATTTTGTAAGGGGAATTCGGTATCTTTAGAGGTTCAGACAGTTATACTACCACATTACAAAATCATCACAAATAAACTATTTTCTATCCAATCTTTTCTATTTCATAGAGAAGACTTTTCTTTTTAATTTTTTGGTCTTTCAAATTGATATTTGTATTGCCACCTCTCTTCGCCATCTCTTACTATCAGGCAAGGGAGAGGGGATCTATATTTACTCAATTCTTAAATTTAAAGTTCCAGAGATTATACCGTTACTGCCTGATATCTCCAGCTATTTCAACCTAAAAACAGATCCACAGTCATTTAATTAGGCCAGGCAAGGTGGCTCACGCCTGTAATCCTAGCACTCTGGGAGGCCAAGGCGGGAGGATTGCTTGAGGTCAGGAGTTCGAGACCAGCCTGAGCAAGAGCAAGACCCCATCTCTACTAAAAATAGAAATATTAGCTGGGCGTCGTGGTGCATGCCTGTAATCCCAGCTACTCGGGGAGGCTGAGGCAGGAGAATCCCTTGAGCCCAGGAGTTTGAGGTTGCTGTGAGCTAGGCTGTCACGGCACTCTAGCCCAGGTGACAGAGCGAGACTCCATCTCAAAAAAAGAAAAAAATGTAATTAAACTAATAAGCTATTATGGGAATACTTACTTTTCAAAGGAAAAAAAACCACAAAGAAAAAAATGAAAGAAATTTGCTTTACATTTGCAACATGATTTTTAACTTGAATTGTTAAGTAGGTGCTACTTAGGCGAAACGAAGCTATCTCTGGAGTTACTTATTCAAGTAAGGTATTGTAAAAATTTGAAATGAAAAAGAAAACACTAAGAAGAGTCAACAGCTTTTCTATTTGTGATAATGAGTCTACACAGTGTCATACAGGTATGTTGGTGAAAATTTTAACAGCTAAATTTAGGAGTAACCTATTCAAAAAAGGATTTCTTTCCTTGAAAATGAGATAAATCATTTAAAAAATAGGATTATCATTGTATTACTTTATCCTTTTTCTTTCAAAAGCCTCCACAGTCATCCATGCATTTAAAATGATACAGGTATAATCATTTCAGAGGGGCATAGAATTGTACTTTTTTCTGCTAGGAAGCAGTAGTTTCTGTTCTTTTCAGGACCCAGTGGAAGAATTTTGAAGTTTTATATTCAACCGGCTTTCGAGATACCTGGACATCTTTGTTCCAGGAGACCCGCAATGTATCTGATCTGCTTATTCAAAAGGCTAGAACAATCTGTCTGTTTAAGAGGGTTAAAACTATTTTCTTTAGAACTTTGATTTCCCCATAAAATTCAACCAAATGCCTGAACCACAGCACAGTAGCGAACCGCGGGCTTACCTTGGTGGTGTCTGGCTGAGACGGCTGCAGCTGGCCCGAGAAGAGTCCAGTCCCAGGAGATGCTGAGCTCCCTGCCTTCTCTGCCTGCTGCTGACAGCAGAAACCTCCCGGAATTTAAATGCTGCTGCAGGCGTTCTCCACCAACCCCGGGGAGGCGGAGGGATGTGTCATGAGGTTTTCTGCCACTGCCCAACCCACCTGCTCCCACACTTCCCCCTCTGGTTTTGTGGTTAGGAAAAAAAAAAAAAAAAAAGAAAGCAAAAAAGCAGACACACATCTACAGTTAAAACATTACTCATGTGCAATATCATTAACTAGCCTTCTCATTTACGGGATTGGCATTCAGCATCCAGGAAGAACTCTTAGGGATCCCATAAAAAAAGGGGGGAAAGTAAGTCGCTCTTACAAAGATTTTTATTGTTTCTGAATTAGAGGAAAAAATATTCATGTAAATCGGCCCTACATACCATTAAATAGAATGGATTTTTGTTTCTTTTGGTTGAAGTAACAGATAAAAATAGTAACTGGGACCACATTTGCTTCTGCGTTTATACTACTGAAGGGCTAGACTGACCACTATTGTTCAGGCGTACGAAGAATTCCAAGAACCTCCCTCTACGCTTTATTCCTGAAGCTCAGTTTTGTGATTTCCAGTGTGCAGCAGCTCGTCATTTAGACAAATGGCATCAGTGACATTGAAATTCCTACTCATGCCCATTAAGTTGGATTTACAGTGACCATTCAAACACATGGACTTTTGCTGCACTGTTCGAATGGTTTGGAGGTCGATGAACCTGGTAACTCGCTGTATAAAACAGAAGACGGTAATTTACTCTGGATGTTGCAGAAGTAAAGTGGTTTCTGAATGAGCGCAGGCTGACTGCTCGGGAGCCAGACTTCGGCTTCGAATTCCACTCTGTCACTAATGACCTGTGTGACCTACGGTAAATCACTTCGCCTACCCACACTTGTTTCCTCATCTGTAAAACGCAGACACTATTGCCTAGCTCATGGGATTTTTGAGAGATTTAAGTGAATTAGTACACGTAAAACTAACAATGCTTGGCACCTACTACGTGCAAATGCCCTGCACATCTTAAAGACTCTGTGTGTGTGTTAACTATTACTGAAATTTTTAGGGGGAGCAGGTAGTCATGATTTTTCATGTCTTTAAATGGAATAGGTTATTAGGAGGAGAGTATATGTAAGATCTTTAAACTGTGTGCATCGATAGAGTAATCTGCCCTTTTCTAAAGGAACAGATTAGATCTCCGAATTATCTTTTTCTAGTGTTTTCCCAGGATACATAAAGTTGGCTACTTAATAAGGAACACATTTTTAAAATTTCTATGTCAAGAAACACTTTACTAGGTATTTAAAAGGTGCTTGAATGAAAGAAAATTACAGGTGAAATCCACATATTGGAGCAGAATTCAAGGGATAGCAGAATTCTGGGTTCATTTTAAATATTTAATATTGTCTTGAGATTACTTATCTTTTTCATCTTCCTCTCCCACTTGTGAAATGGGGATTGTTCTATTCATTTACCTTACACCTCCATTCTAAGAATTCTGTGTGAGTTGAGATTAAAGATAAAGGTCCTATTTATTATTAGTTCTAAGGTGTCAGCTCCTGTTGCCAAATATTGCTTTTAACATAAATATTAAGTAACTTCCTGCAGTGTTAGTAGTAAAACTAATCCATAGGTCTTATGTACATTTGGTAGGGGGGGGAATTATGTCTCTTTTAAATTGGATGTACTCCAAATGAATTGATATTATTGATTTGTAGATTATAAGCATACGCTTTAATACTGAAGATGGCACCTATCTCCATCAAATATAAAGCACACAGGTTATAAAATTGCAAAATGGACTTCCTATTTCTGCTTTTAAGAACAGGTTTTTTTTCTCTTTAAACGCATTACTCACAGAAGCTGTCATGGCATCCAATTTAGTGGAGGGAAGTCCAGAAATTCTAAAAACAACAAGATTTCCACAGGATTTACTATGGTTTACTCCGTGCCCACAAGAACGACCCAATACGAAGTTAGAGAGTTATAGGAATAGATTGTGCTGGAGCCCAGCCATCTGGCCATGAACCATGTGACCCTTCGTCACAGGACTCTTCCGGCCACAGCTCCAAGGTGCCACACGATGGCAGTGTTTCTGAACAGGCTTTCAGACTGCAGTCTGGTGCCATGAATTTTCATGTCCTGCAGCATAGGACGCCCATGTCTTGAAGGACAGAACTGTAACACAGCTGTGGAACTCTCCGTTTCTGGGAATGCCAGGTGAGGAAATATTTCCCAACAATGAGCCGCTTCCCAATCAGGGACAGGGACCGAGAGAAGCAAAGCATTCTCGTTCTGCCCTGTTGTTGCCCTCAGCAATCCCAGGTTGACATCATGTCTCCTTCCCAACTTCCTCCCCTTGCTGGAAAGGTCACTACCTCCACGGTCTCGCTTGGAGTACAGTCTTGTGAATTCATGGGTAAAGAATGTGTCTGGGATGCTTCAGAGTTGAGAAGATAAAGCGATTTGCAATGGGAGCCCATTCTGTAAAGTGGTATGAGATGGATAGCGCGTCATGCTGACTCTTGCGGAGGCTCATGTTTCTTGCTTTTTGTACTCCAACCTGCTGCGGCTGCTGCTTATTTTTTTCTGAGTAGGATTTTCCAGCTGCCAGAATGAACATGTTAAATGAGTTAAATCACAGAAGCTCAATCTGTAGTATCTCCACAGTTTCCATTCTTGATCAGGATAATGGTGGGTTTTTAGAATCAAATGGTCAAATGTCTGAATTCCTTGTAAATCTTGTAAATGCAAAGGAAAAAGTTTAGTTGTCAAACTGGAAGGCAAAGAGCGGTTTATGATCTTAAACTATAGACACTGTAAGAGGACATACGGAAACATGTAAAGAACATTATGCTTTTTTCCTGAATTACATGAAAATTCTCCTATAATAGAAAAATTTGTGACTGAATGACCCTATTTTTGTGGACAACTTTATTATACTGACTTCTAGTTTATTTGGACATTTCTAATTATATTCTACTTAGGAAAGTGTAGCCAACTATTTCAACTTTTTCAGCTCTACGAATAAATTTTTTTCCCTTGAGTCAAGGTTCAGATATGACTCTGATATCTTGGCAACGTCACTAATCTGTCATAAAGAAGTTGGGAATTAAAGCTAATCAGAAGCCCAGCACAGTATTTATCATTTGTAGTCTAGGGGAAAGGGGCATTATTTATCAGAAGGTAGAAAGCAAAGGTGGAAGATGAAGGTGCTATTTTCAACTTCAGACGTGAAATTAGAACATTTCAGAAATGCAAAAACCACCACAAAACATTTTATCCCATTGCTCAATAAGTTAGACAACGAAATTTAACTCCAGAAAAAATGGTCTTATAAGTAGTAAATATTAGTTTCAACTTAAAACAAATGACAAAAGTTTCACTCTAGACCCATAGAATTGTTACAGAGTAAATAAGTGCTCAATAAATTGTTGGTAAGTACCTGCTCAGCTCTCCATCTCTAACAATGAATTCTGAGCCTGTAAGTTTTGTTTATGAATACAATGCATAGGCACTATGCTTGAATTCAGAGTATATCTTATATATTCATATTTAATGTTTGCCAGCACCGAAGAATCTAGTATTTCTTAATTAAAATATTATTACTCACAATGAGGGCATGCTAACACTCTTTAAATAACAGTTTTTTAAAAGTGCATTTAAATTATTAACATTTTCTTTTTTCTTAAATGACACCCCTCTTATCTTCATGGAGCCCATTTATTCGTGAAAATCAACTAAAAAATTTGAGGCTCGTGTAGCCAATGAGGCTAACGGGGTATGGTTAAATGGTAAACTCCATGGGGGCCCCTGGATGGAAAGGTATATCGTAGAGATCTTGCGTCTGCAACGGAGTCGAAGCGGCAGGTGTTCTGGGATTGGGCTCAAACAGAATGTTCCCACCCGACATCAATCACAGCTGCATAAGCTCTATACCTACAGCAACCTGGGGAACAGTACAGCAGCCTGTAACCAGGGTGAACCCATAGAAGGCTGGAGAATACTGCAGAAAAGCACAAATAAAAAAAGTCCAGTGGCTGCAGAACCTTGTTTGTACAGAAAAGGCATTTTGTAGCAATAAGCCACCAGCAACAGACATTTTACAGAATGTATTTGAGGGGAGAAAAGTGTTCTCCTTCTCCCAAACCAGTTTGTGAGAATTCTTATTTAAAATCCAATGGTTGGGTAATTTTTGGTAGAGAATCCATTATAAGGTTGACATGAAAGGTGGCCATTTCAGTGCAGAACAGAAAAAAAAAAAATCAGAAGAAAGAGGATAAAAACCAGATACAGCTAAATCAGATGTTTTTCTAGCCACACTTCGCTAAAGTTTTTCATTTGTTTTGCTAATTCCTGTTAGGGAATAACTCCCAGTAAGGTCATATCCCATGGTATAACACGTATGTTTTTTAAATATATAATTTGAAATAACTTGTAATTTAAGTTTGAGTCCTTCTTTAATGCTTAAATTCCTCCATAGAATTTAAGATCCGTGATATGCTCATTGCTTAGCAGTTTATGTGCCAAGAAATATTTATCCAGTGAATGAAGACATTGAACTCTATTATAAAACGTATATAAGTCTTATGTTAATTGAGTTATTCCTAGTGATTATTTTCTGCGGCTTTCATAAAGCCCCAAATTAAACATCTTTTCTAGATCCCATTAGAAATAGCGCTCAGGTTGAATGAATTATACCTGAGAACTTCAGGCAAGCTTCCTGTGCCCAAAGAGGACTGCCCAGGTGAATGCTATTTCTCACATAGCATGAGGTCTTTGGGGGTCCAGCATCCTTCTGTCTCTCTGGCCTGATTTTTCACCAACTCTTCTCCTTGTACTCTCTAAAACAAGCACGCAGAGCTACGTGGGGTTCCCCAGTGCGCCATTCTATTTCTATGCCTTTGCTCACGCTGCATGGTCCTCATGTCTAGACTATCCCTTCGGCCCACCCACAACTGCCTCTGAAATGTGCGCACATCTTCCCAGATTGAGTTCACATCAAGCATCAAAGCAACCCCTATAAAAGCCTCTTCTGCTCTAAACAGATAGCGACTACGCCCACCTTGGTGCCCCTCCTGCAGCCTGCATGTGAGCTAGCACAACACCGGTGAGTCTTTATTGCCTTTTATGTTTATCTCTTCGCACTAAAAACTAATTCTGTGAAGGCAGGGACCAGGGTTAATTTGTGTCTGTATCCTCAGTTTCATACTAGGCCACCCAGGAAATGTTTGGGGGAACAAGAGAATGAAGTAGTATTTTAATAATGCTTTATCCCGGGGGAGCTATTGGTAACATCTGCATTAAATATCAAATCCGGGGAGCTGGATTTAAGCTGGGTTCTTAAAACAATCTCTGTATCTATTAAAAAATGAATTTGAAGAGCCTGCGTTTTCTTCCCTCTCTTCTCAAACCCTTGTCTATGGAGTTCTGGCAAATTCTTTCACCTGTCTGGATCTCAGGTGACTTGATAGAGTTCATCTGGATTATTTTGAAGGTCAATTTCAGCTCTAACATTCTGCGATGTTGTGTTTCTTTTTTAAGTCGATGAGAAGTCAAATATGGACATTATGACAGGAAGATCAAACGGTTTGTAGAAATAGAGATGGCATCGAGAGCGTAAGAGAAGTTCAAATTAAAAACCGGAAAGGGAAGGTTTTGACATGAAGAATCTCAAATAGACCAGTAGACCGGTGACAGTTGAACAGTTAAGATGTTTTTAAGCAAAGTGTCATGTATGTTTTGCTATATTCTCAATCACAGATAAAAAATTAAATGAGCGTTAACATAATAATATTAGTAAAAATAAAACTTCTTTTTTTTAAAACAGGGAGGGAAATTACTCCTTCTACTAAGACTCTACTAAGTTAATCTTTCACATTCTGAGAATTTTTTTTTATTCTTACCTCCCACAATCTGGGTTTTCTAGAAGCATTTTCTCATTGTGGGTCACATGAACTTCTTTCAGATTCAGTTAAAACAGGAGTGGGAGATTGAGGAGAAACTGACTGAAGAGATTGGTTTGTTCCTTTCCTGGAAAATGCCTCTTGTGGTTTTAGGGGGCAGTTTTATTGCCAAATAGATCAGGCATATGAGGCTACTCCGTAATCTGGAGACGTTTTTAGATTTTTCTTTCCCGCATTTACATCCTCTTCACTTCCAGGCATCTGTGGATGCCACTGGTCTAGACGACCTATTCGTTTCACTTTGTAGCCGATGAAATTGTTCAAGAGTTATCCAGAATCAAAGTCTGTGACCAAATGCTGTCCTTTTTCACTCATTTCATACTTAACACAATTTCAACTGCTTGTTTTTTCCCTAAGAAATATTTCCTTGTAATTATTATGCCCTCGGCATTTACCTTTTTTGCAGTAACAAAGGGCAAGCCCCAAACTTCTGCCTTTGCTTGTTAAAAGGAGAGATTAATAATAATAATAAGAAGAAGAATGGTAATTGTTCATATTTGTATGGGACACCTATGATGTACTAGATTTAAAACTATACATTATGTGCAATATTCCTAACGACTACATGAGTTCAGTATTATGACCTCAATTTTCTCAGATATTTACTGTGTCATTCATGTCTGTTTACCTGATTTCCTTTACTCCTTGCAAAAATATTCGAGTGTATATTTATAGGATTAGTAGAGCCCCAGAAGAGGAAGTGGTTAGTTCTACCTGCCAGGGTTAGGAAAAGCTTTCAAGAGTACACTGAGATGCAGTTAGTTGGGGAACTGATTTTTAGAGACTAACTTCTAAGATATGAGTTGAAATTTTAAGCATCCAACTTTGACCAAACTTGAGTGAAATTTTTAAAAATCATACAAGAAAAGCTATACATTACAATGATATTGGTGACAGAAACATTGTAACGGGAGTGAATAATACTACCAGGCTACAGTAACCAAAAAGTAGACACATAGATCAATGGAACAGAATAGAGAACCTAGAAATAAAGCCAAATACCTACAACCAACTGATCTTCAGCAAAGCAGACAACAACATATACTTGGGAAAGGAAGCCCTATTCAATAAATGGTGCTGAGAAAATTGGACAGCCACATTCAGAACGAAACTGGATCCCTATAGCTTACCATATACAAAAATTAACTCAAGGTGAATTAAAGACTTAAATGTAAGACCTGAAACTATAACAATCCTAGAAGAAAAACTAGGAAAAACTTCTGGACTTTGGCCTAGGCAAAGAATTTATGACTAAGACCCCAAAAGCAAGAGCAACAAGAAAAAAAAAATTGGATTTAATTAAACTAAAAAGTTCTGCACAGCAAAAGAAATAATCAACAGAGTAAATAGACATATGAAAAAATGCTTGACATCAGTAATCATCAGGGAAATGTAAATTAAAACCACAAGATACCACCTTACCCCTGTCAGAATGCCATTATTAAAAAGTCAGAAAACAGCAGATGTTTGTGCAGATGAGGTGAAAAGGGAATGCTTAAACACTGTCGGTGGGAATGTAAATTAGTACAACCTCTATAGAAAATAGTATGGAGATTTCTCAAAGAACTAAAAGTAGACCTACCATTCGATCCAGCAATCCCACTGCTAGGTAACAACCCAAAGGAAAAGAAATCATTACATCAAAAAAATAACCTGTGTTCATGTGTTTATTGCAACACAATTCACAATTGCAAAGATATGGAATCAACCTAAGTGCCCATCAACCGATGAGTGGATGAAGAAAATGTGGTATATATATATCATGGAGTACTACTCAGCCATAAAAAAGAATGAGATAATGTCTTTTGCAGCAACTTGGATGGAACTGGAGTCCATTATGCCAAGTAAAATAACTCAGGAACAGTACATCAAATACCGCATATTCTCACTTATAAGTGAGAATAATAGCTTGGGAGCTAAGCTATGGGTTCGCACGGGTATACGGAGTGGTACAGTGAACAGCAGAGATTCAGAAGGGGGGAAGGTGAGAGGGAGGTGAGGGAAGAAAAATTACCTATTGGGTACAATGTACCCTATTTGGGTGATGGGTACACTAAAAGCCTAAACATCGCCACTATCCAATTCATCCATGTAACCAAAAACCAATTAAACCTCTAAATCTATTGAAGGAAAGAAAGAGAGTGTGTAATCTTGCCTCTAGCAAGTTCAAATATATAAAAAAAGCAAAGCTTTATTTGTTCAGATATGCCACCCAGCTAATTCCGTGCTGTGGTCACGAGCCACACAGTAGGAAAGAATGTCAGTACAACCCTGCTAATCTCCAACCGCTGTGAATCACCAATCCAAAGCACACACCTACTGATTGTGAGCTAATATCGTTAGCATCATACTTAATACATATAAAGACCTTAAATATCAGTTGTCTTGATTCTCTAAACTTTGAGTGATTTGCGTATCATATCTTAACAGGTACCCTATATCTAGAGAAAGATACATTTCATAGTTAGCCTTATGTCTTGCTACATTTTAATTCCTTATAGTACCTGCCATAATAATTGTGGCAGGTATTGCTGGCTGTACACCAAAGACTCATCTTCTCCAGAGTAGTTGCTGGGAAGCAGCTGCCCAGCTTAAACTACATTTCCCAGCCTCCCTGGCACTTAGGTGCAGCCATGAGACTAAGCTCATGCCAAGGGAATGTAAATCAAAGTGATGCGTTTAGGCTGAAATGCCTAAGAACTAAGTATACCTCTTCCATAGTCTTCTTCCTTTCCCTTTGGCCAGATGGGGAGAACCCTGAAGTATTTTTGGAGGTCAGAGCCCCAGTGAGGACATGGCTTGAGCTGTCTGCTGACCAGGAACCCTGGCGTTGAATGTTGTGTGAATGAGAAATATGGTTCCATTTCCTTAAGTACCTGATATCTGTTACAATAGCAGATGTTACCTTAATTAATGCAGTACCACACACATAATATTGCCCAGTCCATAGTTTTTGAATTTTGGCATCTGTGTTCCAGATCACTAGACTCGTGCAATCGAATTTAAGTTATGGTGCCATAACTTTGTAAATACGTATATTTTCTATTAATTTTTGCTTCCTCATTTCTAAAACCCAGAATAAGTTCAGACAAGGTTACTACTATGTTATTAATAAAATTGGAGTTGATTATACAATAAGTATGTGACTCACTTAATTTCACAAGGAGATGGCATGCAGTATCAGTAGATACTGTAAGTGAGTAGGGTAGCAGGTTTCTCTTGATTCTCTGTTTTTGTTTTTTCCTCTTACCAGAAGAGAATCAGCTTTGTTACAGGTTTTAGTGGTTAGTGTCCAGTGTTGGAAACCGGGGAATCTGAATTTCATCTTGCCTATACCACAAACTCCACTAAATATCATTGTTCGTTTGCTTCTGAGAAAAGAAAGGTTATAGCTACCTCCCACTAAATAATAAATTCATCTTGCAACTTCTGAATTGTGCGCACAGCATCCTTTTACTTAATTAGGCTACCTGGCTTTTGGACACCTTTTCCTTTTTGAACTGTTCACTAAGGAGCAGACAGGGGCAGGTAGAGATGAAGTTACGATCAATCTAATTATATTTGAGAACTTAAAGTTAAGTTTTCTGCACGTTTTGGATGACTTTTGCTCACTCACTGGCAGGGATATGTTTATGGATTAATTCTAGTTTTAGTTGCCTTTTCATCATGTGAAATACTGCATGGGTGGTCAATTCTAGGAAGCTTGAAGACTCTTAAAACACTCTACCATCCTAATATGGGGATGGCCATAATTAGGGGAAACAGTAGGTTACGTTAGAAACTGTTCATAGTTGGGAGCTGGAGTTTTGACCCTTTCCTGTGTATTTCATTGATATTCCCAAACCCTTGGTGGTCTTTTGGTCTGTGGATTGTAGCTTGGCCAGGGGTTAGCCAGAGTTCTTGGCGAAGCCCTAGAAGAATTACGTGTGGCGTATGAGCGGAGCTGGTATGCCCACTCATCTGGGTTGGGGAGGAAGTGGGAGTGGCAGTCAGTAAAGTGGCCTTTTCCTGCTTTTAGAAAGTGCCAGAGCATCTCAGACTGGGGTTTCAGCTTTATTTTTATGTATGTGGAGTTGGTTCAGACACAAGTAAAATCGTGGTGTCTTAATCTCTAGTAAGATTTCAAACATACATGATGTTTCCTTAAACGTGGTCTCTTAAGAATCCAGTTTAGCTGGGGGTGCTGGCTCACGCCTGGAATCCCAGCACTTTGGGAGGCTGAGTGGGGAGGATCACTTGGAGCCAGGAGTTCGAGAACAGCCTGGGCAACGTGGTGAGACCCTGTTTGTCCCCTCCAAAATTCATGTTAAAATTGAAACCCTAACCCAACGGTATCGGGAGCTGTGGCCTTCAGGAGGTGATTGAGTCATGAGGGTGGAGCCCTCATGTGAATTAAATTAGGTGCCCTTATAAAAGGACTTGGTAGAAGGAGCTTCCCCCTTTTGTACCCTTCTGCCTTCTGCCATGTTAGGACACAGCCTTCCTCCCCACCGGAGGAGGTGGCAGCAGCCGGGCACTCTCTTCGAAGCAGACGGCAGTCCTCACCAGACAACCAAACCTACCAATGCCTTGATCTTGGACTTCCCAGCTTCCAGAACTGTGACAAATAAATGCCTCTTCTTTATAAATTATTGAGTCTCAGGTATTTTGTTGTAGCAGCATAAATAGACCAAGACAGTAGAGTTGCTAGATTTAGCAAAGAAAAATATAAGTTACCCAGTTAAATTTGAATGTCAGATACACAATGAACAATGTTTCAATATAAATTTGTCCCAAAGATAGAAATGTTTTTCTATATACAATATTTGGGACATACTTATACTACAACATTGTTTATCTGAAACTCACATTTAACTAGGTGTCTTTATTCGATCTCACAACCCTATCCTATGGGCAATGAAAAACGAAATGTAGGTTCTGGAGCAGAAGGATTACATAATCAAATGAACTTTGGAAAGAACTAGTCCCTACTTCTTTACCTTCTCTGATACCCCAAGAGCCTCATTCTCATATCTTTCTGATCCAAGGACTAATTCATCCAACAAACGTGAATGCCTATTTGGTGTCAGGAAGTGTGCCAGGTGCTAGAGATACAAAATCAAGGGCTCCAACCTCACCCTCAAAAAGCGCAATATTTTTCCATTGCACTTGTTATAGGAGATTTGATGGGATGAATAAAGCTAAAAAAGTGCTAAATTTGGTAAAAACAGATTAAGTTTTTGTGAAGTCTGTTTTTACAGATTAAACTTGCAATTAAGTTTTGTAAGTCTGTTAGTCTACAAACTTTAGTGTTGTTTGGGTAGTTTTAATACATCTTAGTTATTTTTTTTTTTAAAAGACATAATGAATGCTTAAGAATATTTTTGAAATTGAGAAATTATTAAAAATACTTTGCAAGAGTTGGAACATTGCATTATTTTCTTGGAGTCCTCATCATCTTTTCTATTCTTATGAAATAGTCATTGAAATATCTCTGTGGCAATATAAACAAATAATATAATTTGGCAGAATGTGATTTAGCAGTATAAATTTGTCAAATTTGGCTTTATGACTATATTCCAGGAAAGAAGAAATGCAAAACTCAATAAGGAAATAGTCTGCAACTAAATTTCAATAAATGTCCCTGAGCATGGAGCATTTGTGTCAAGGTCCTTTGCACATGGATTTATTTTCTTTTGCAGTTTGAAACACATCATTCCTCGAAATTTATCCCCATGTTGTAATATCATTGGATGACTGACCAGTTACTGTGTGAGTTCTAAAATTCCTAATTTTTTGATTAATAGTTCTCTGATGGGGAAAAGATGACTATATGTAGCCACAGAAAAGTGGAATAGAGAATGGGAATGTACTGATGTCTTAGTCTGTTTTCTGTTGCTT